>JAPYZS010000294.1:0-89823 GCA_030522925.1 Trissolcus japonicus | reverse complement strand
TAAATCATTTTTTGGTTCGGAATTTTTCATTGTAGTTGGATTATTCTCATTAAGCGATGTTGAGGCATCACTTAAAATAGTACTGAGACTAGAAAAATCTCTGTTTGTGTTAACAGTGTTTGATGTAGTTGAATCATGTCCATTCAGAGTTGTTGTAATATAAGGTAATTTTGTATTAGTTTTCGGTAAATCATTTTTTGGTTCAGAATTTTTCATTGTAGTCGGATTATTCTCATTAAGAGATGTTGAGGCATCACTTAAAATAGTACTGAGACTAGAAAAATCACTGTTTGTGTTAACAATGTTTGATGTAGTTGAATCATGTCCATTCAGAGTTGTTGTAATATAAGGTAATTTTGTATTAGTTTTCGGTAAATCATTTTTTGGTTCGGAATTTTTCATTGTAGTCGGATTATTCTCATTAAGAGATGTTGAGGCATCACTTAAAATAGTACTGAGACTAGAAAAATCACTGTTTGTGTTAACAGTGTTTGATGTAGTTGAATCATGTCCATTTAGAGTTGTTGTAATATAAGGTAATTTTGTATTCGTTTTCGGTAAATCATTTTTTGGTTCGGAATTTTTCATTGTAGTTGGATTAATGTCATTCATGGATGTTGAAACAACGGTTTTATCATTATTATTAGAAAAATCTTGATCATCTGGATGTCCCGTTGAGAAAGGCTTTGATGATAATGTTGTGGTACTTCCAATATTAGTAGGAACGTTTGTCAATTTGGTAGTTGTAACTTTTGCACTTTGAGGAGAAGTAACAAATGAAGGACTCTTCGTAACTATTGGAATCGCTACCGGCCGACTTGGTCTCGGTGTATATTTCGTTATAGGTAAATTAGTTACAGGTGATGGACGAGAATACTTTTTAAATATTCCATCATACACAGACTGTAAAGGACGTGTAAGAACGCCAAAAAAGTTATTTAGCACAGAAATCGTTCCACAAAGGTGTGTAGTATGAGTGAAAAATGGATAATTGCACTTGTTGATAGTTCGATCCCATATGAGTCCATATGGACACTGTGCAAGATATTCAAGATTCTGGCCAAACAAATTTCTTCCACAAAAATAGGTCAAACGACAATCTTCAGGTACATTGCTATATCCTGGTGTACACGCATATGGTGCAGATGGATTATTTACAATATACTTAACAATGTACGGATCGCGGGTACGAAAAAAAAGAAATCCTTCTGCAACAAAATAAAAAATTATGAATTATACTTTCCAAAGAATGAAATTATTATGTATTACCTGTACTAGTTGTATAAAATGTAGATATTAAAGTTAGAAGAACAATTTTTTCCATCATGAAATGTTTTTAGAAACTTTGAAATTTGTTGAAATTCAACAAAAATATATTAAACGATTTAATTAAAAATGTACTAAGAATTTAAGACATCTTTTCATTTATGCAAAAATAATAAAAATACCAATATAACGTGCCACTATGATCACTACTGTCAAAAACGTTGAAGTCATTCGAATATATACCGGCATGCACAAGGTTTATCGAGTTTCTGTTTATTGTAGTAACTAAACATGTGAATAGCTATTTTAATACATATACATATGATATTTTTCCATCAGATACACCGTGTGCAAACATTTAGTACATACTGTATTCTCCCTCCTCTGATAATATGTTAGATACTAACATCGAATTAACTCTCATTCGTGAATAATAATAATAAAACTTCATCAAATTGCAACGGTGACATACAAATTACATCAATTGTAAACGATTAGTTTTTCATGGAAAAAACAAAATAATGATAAATTTAACAAGTTTTAACAACTGCTTATAAATTAGTTTTCATATCGAAATATTCTAAATGACATTGATGCAAATAAAGTTTGACACGCAGCGTTGCATCACCACTAATAATATAATATTTCTCGCAAACAGAGAAATGCAATTTGGTTCTAACTTCTGAACAACTCGGTTTGTCAGTTTGTACTCGATTGAACTCAGTTTCCAAAAATAAAAACTATTGATATTTATGTCTTATTTATGTAACTCATATTTCTGAATGGGTTAAAATTTTCTATTACGATTCAATTTTACAATAGTAAATTACATTAATTTTTAAATAATTTTGAAATTTCTTTTTAATTTAAATTTTATTTAGTTTTAAATTAAATTAAAATAATAATTAAAGAAGATTAAATTTTAAAATAATAACGGGCAAATCATTCATTTTCTCGCATGTATGAATGTTATTATGATAAAAAACTTTAAAATAAATGAAAAGGTTATTATTATGCTAACATAATAATCGAAATCAGAGTGGATAAACCAGTGCTTTAATTGCAGCAATTTTCGAAAGATATTCGCATAAAAAACATGAAATCAATTAATAAAAGAAGGAAAGTTGGCTCAATTACGACATAATCGAAGAACTTTAATATAAAAATTGAAACTGAGTTGGGGATTAGATAAAAAGTAACATTATTATACTAATGAAAATTTCCGAAAATTCGGATTCATCTTTATGAAATATTGTTTTGATCAAACAGATCAATAAACTGAACAGAAACTCTTTATAAATGAGAATGTGAGACAAATATCGTTCAATCAAAATACATATTTTCAATATTAAATTTGTATGTATTGAAGCATGCATACAGTGTGACCGTTGTATAGATTCAGTACAAAATTATTCTGGCCTCGAATTGGCGAAACACGTTCAACATTACGACGACTTCTTCATTACGATTTCACGCAATTCAAACACATTACCAAGGATCGTAAGGTTAGAACTCTAACTCCTTAGAAGTTTTTGAATTAATAAAGTTCATGGTAGCGAACGATACAAATACATTTTGATATAGCAAATACTCTTGGCTCACCTCAAACTCTGTCCAATTCGGTCAATTTATTGTCGTCGATGGTTACATTCTCGAACTAGTTTCGTACTTTCATTACCAAATTCACGCTATGCCGTAGAAATTGCTTAAATTTATGTAGATTTACCTTCAATGTTTTCGCAATTGATGTGTTATTACAGAACATGAAAATACGATTGCAAGTTGGGAACTGAATGGATGTGATATTTCGCTGATCCAATAACTGCCTACTGCCAAAAGTAAGAATCCGATACAGTTACATTGTATGTAAATTTCAAAAAAAACTAGACCTGCTTTTCAATTTGTATTGAGTTGACTGAAGTGATTGAATTATGTATTCGGATATAAAAATTTCAAGTCATATTTAAAATTTGTTAGAGTGACGTTCAAGATATGCTAAACAAAAAATGAATCCACAGAAGATTCGTTTCATATCATATTTCTATCAATTCCATATTTTTTATTTTTCCGTTTTTTTATTTTTCATTTTATTATTGTATATTCTTTTCTTTATATGCACTGAAGGAAACAAGAAACTCATAAGTTAAACGAGCAGCAAATCTACTCCAATAACTTAAACTATATACCAAATTCGAAGTTTACAAACTTCAATTCATCGCTGTTGTGTTTCACAAATGGTGCCTTATACACTACATCTAAATATCAATAAGTTTGTATATGATATAATGATAATCAAACAAAATTTCTTGATCGTATCAGTAAACTCGACGGAACGAAATTATTCAATTACATTAATAGTAGTACTAAAATAGCAAGTTTGTAATAATAATTGTAAGTACAAAATTGCATAGTTGGCAGATTATAATTTACCCATGAGTGTTATATTCAGTTCCAGTTCCAAACTGAAGTCATTCAGCTATATAGAACTTGAATGCTATTCAACATAAATTTTAAATGTAAGTAATTAGGGTAATTAAGAGATTAGGAATTTCAAAAAAGAACAATAAACAAACAAAAGCATCACATTTTATCATACATTAAAATTATATTAAAAGTATTATAGTTCCTGAATTTATTCAAAAAACACAATTTACATAACCCAAAATACTTAATACAAAAGTTTAAAATCAATATTAAAACGCATGGAACAGATTGGATTTCAAATTTTCTATCGCACTAAACAAAAACTTTAACTAATTGACCTACTTCATAGCGGCGTTATGTCAATATCCTTACATTTGAACGATACACATATGTTGACTCTAAGTAAAATAACAGCCACTTGAGATTTTTTCAAGCAGTTCATTGTGCAAATTATTTTTTCCGTTAGAACTATGATTAAACGCTTATATTTTTTGTTGAACATGAAATGTCTTTTTCTGTTTACTTTATTAGTTGCTCATTTAAACCATGTAAATAGCTTTTTATTGCAATTTAAAACATACAATTATTTGAAAAGCCCGGTACATAACCGTTATGTAGGTTTTTGCATACAGCATGCAGACGATTTTTTTCATTTTTTTTTTGTTTTTTCATGCTTATTAATATTAAAATACGATCACAAAAGTTTGCCAACTCTCGTAACCAAATTTGTTGCAGACAACGTTACATAATATTGAATGTGCAATCTAGCGCAAGGCAATAGGTTATCAAACATGTATTAATAAATTGGAAAAATTGCCGACAATTGTTTTGATCTCGCTGTACTGTGTATGCGTGATTACCACATTAGCAAAGTCGCAATATCACTGCAAATATTTCCAATTTTATACCCTAATTTACACAATGCAATTGAAATATCATGATAGTTCATAACGATTTAATTAATTTAGTTAATAACAATTATGGAGTCATTAGTGTCTGTTAAATTTATCAATAAAGAATTGTAATCCCGTGTAAACAAAAAGCAAAAAACGAAAGCACATTTTGGATTGGCACAATCATACCCTTTATCAACAAAGTAAAATATCATCCCAAGCAAACAAAAACGATTCACGTCATAACAATTTTTGTTTTATGCTGTTTCACGAATAAACGGAAACCATTTCGTCGCGCGCGGAAATGTTCCGTTTTATTTTATTTATTTTTTTTTGTTAGTAAAGCTTCCAAATAAATAATTACCAGAAAAAAGTTATCTGAGTGACAATGTTTGAACAAATTCATTCAATCTATTAATATCATGAAGAGTGATTGTTCTATTTTCATTCATTTTGAATTCAACATTTTTGTCTTCAAATTTTGACACAAAGAAAATTCTTCTTTGAAAGAAGTAAATCATATTTCTTTGTCATTCTCTTATACATTCATGTTTCATCAAAAAGTAAGGGTTACATTACAAATTACGAAATTGAACTGAAAAAGCTTTTATTGCAATACAGATTAGTTAGTTATTATTATTTTTTTTTTGACATAAAATTGCTGAGTATTTTTAAATTATCCGTTGTATATTGTTACGTCTTATTTTGTTTGTCTTAACTGTAACCACATATAATTTTCAAAATCTATGACCCAAATCTATGTATAATCTAGCATGAAATTGCTACGCAACATTTTATCTCTTCTCATATGCAGAAAACTTCATTTCAACAAAAGTATCTTTTGTTATTCCATATTCCAGAAATTGCTTGGTTGAGTACATCTCTTTTTGAGCAAATTTCAAAATTTGCAAAAATAAATTCAAATGATTGTTGTTGAAATATTTGATCTACCTTTAGGTAAACCCAGATATGAACATTCTTTCGAAATTTTTTATTCAATTATTCAATTAAATAATTAAATATTCAAATATTTAAAAAACTTGGTATACTTCCTTGATATATTAACAACCTTAACTTTAAAATTTTTCATTCGAGGAACAATAATATCGTTAAAATTCTATTAAATTCCATATTGTCGAGGGAAACTATTTTTCTGCCTTTTTATCATGACATCTTTTTAGAAATCATTGTGGAACTTTGCTTTGAACCATCAGCATTGTACTTATTAGCATAACCGTTATCTCATTTTCCTATTATCGTATTTTTTTTAATCACAAAATTTTAAAAATACTTTTTCTATCACTGGAAAATTGAATCATTATACTAGCTCTCCACCATTCAAATTTTATAACGTGTTTAAATTCGGTAATTTAATTCAATTGGCGAGACGATACGGCAGAGTTCTTATTAACTATGCACACGTGTATTTAACATGCGCAGATAAAACAGCTGCTTGCAATAAGCCGCAATCTAATGGATGTAAAAAAAATCTCATTGACAAACGCGACATGAAATTAAATGACGGTGCTTGTAACTATGGAAATATCTCTTTCTATCTGAATTTAAGCCATTAAACTTCAAAATAAAATTTTCAATACGCTCATCATTTTCGTTTACTTTGACACGAATACATCTTGGTTATCAAGATAATAAACTAATATTTGCATAAACCGAAATAGTCTAGCAATTATTATAATTAAATACAGAATTAGTAATTAGTATAATAAATTAGGATTGCGCAAACTGACTGTATCTGAAAATAACAATATCCACTCCAAACTAGTATGTTATTAAATAGGTCGTGTTTTAAGTAAAAGTTATTCGCATCAATAGTTAATAGTTAAACAATGATAAAGGTCGTCGTGTAACTGTGCCAACTAGGTTTCCATATCCGCAAAGTTTTGGTGTATGTATATTTGTCAAAAAGCAAAAGCAATTATAAGTAGTTTATGAGTTTGCACAAATGATGACAAATGCTGAGGATATTTGGTGTTCGAGTTCGAAATGTTGAAAGACGTTAGATATGTTTAGCCAATAAAACGAGTGACATATTGCACCGCCGAGGCTTTTTCACATTTCATATGAATACTGCGCTGCAATTTTTACAACCACTGCTATCAATACTGTGTGAGGGTGTTTGTTTGTTTCACTTTTGCGTGTTGTACATAATTATAAAACAAGTCCGCGTCTGGAAAGTTTGCACGTAAAACATGAAATGTTTTTCTTTCTGTCGTCGCATTAATTTGCATTTAAATGGGAGCGTCATATAAAATCATAAAGCACGTTTGAAAGAAACTAGATAAAACGTTGGCCAACATTTTGTCATTCCCATAATTTTAGTTTGAAAAGAAACGATAATATCATATGAAGGGTGAAAAAAAAGGAATCGATATATGATCGACACCTGATCGCATAAACCATGGCGTCAGATTTTGTCATAAATTCGCGGTTAAAACGTGAGCCGAATCATTTCGCGTTATTTCTGCATTGAGTATCGGTTATATCTCGAAATTTCTGACTCCATCAATATAACTTTTGCTGGATTGCAATTTTCATTGCCTTTGCGTATTGTCATTTGCAATCACTGTACCTTAAACATTTTATTTGAATTGAATATTTTCACAATCATTATGGAACAAAAAGGATATTAAATTTATTGCAGATAACAATTAGATAAAAATTAATGTAACAAAATTTAAATGAAATTCATCCTCATGTTTAATCTCCCATTATATTTATACTAACTGATCGCACTTTGTCATGAGTAAAAATATGAAAAGACATTCTTAAAATCTCATTAAAAATAATCAGTTTTAATTATCTACAATATTCTACCTGCTCTTTATTTAATTTTTATTTATCGAATAATTTATTTTCGTTCAATCTTTTTTCTTTGTTTTTAATCTTTTTATTGAAAAATCTTCCAACTGCAGTAATTGTAAATTTTTACAAACAGTTCGTATTACAAAATAAGTTTGTACTTTTCGTGATATTTTAATAATAAATAAGATTTCATTATTTAATGAAATTAAATTTAAGAAATTCATGTTCATAACAATGACTGAATTCTCCCACCCTATTTTATTGTGAAAAAATCAATCGCTATGTGATAAATGAAGTTGCTAAACCAGGCATTAAATCAAGAGTTTGGAATCTACATATAGAAATGAAGCAACCCTTTTAATTCAATTTCGATGATGGAGGCAAAAGGTCAGCGAGCGTCTTGAGAGAGATCCGTTAGTACTTCATTGACATTACGGGTCAGCAATCACTTCCGAATAATTCCGGCGAACGAGTCCTCAACTAGAGAACACATAATCATTTAAGTCAAGAAGTCATTTAATTCAAGTATCGACATGCCTTTGATTTAATTTGATAAAATGAAATTTATTATAGTAATTATTAATTATAATTTTTACACACTACATATGTAAAGAGCATACATTAATGTAAAATTAAAGGCAAGTATACTTTTTCAACTGAGGTGTTCAATTAACGTATAATTTTGATTAATTACAGTTTTATTTGCATTTTTCTGTTATGTTTTGAATTGATTGATGAAAGTGGAATTTATCAGTGCATCTTCCATGTATTCGTGTATGCAAAAATATTAGCAATCCACAACCAGAATGTCTTTTCATATATGTATTTTAATCTTTGTTGTTGAAACGCCACCTGTGCATGTTCAAACGCACTTCCTTGTTTAAAAACAAACATTCACTTCATTATATTGTCAGAGGTGAACGTCCATGATCAATATTCCAGGGCGCATAAACATACCCTAAAAAAATTTGTGCACCGACATAAAATTGCAATCTCCGAGCAATTTTCGTCCAGCATCAACGTTTATTTTGCGTGATGGAAGGTCAATATTTGAGTCAAAAAAAATCTTCTAAAATTACTTGGATCGCTTGAAATTGAAATACAAATTTTTTTTCTTAGATGTTTAAATTCAAAATGACACCAGTATGATTGTAATATACAACCAAAGTGGTCACTATTGGGTACGACATTGGTAATCGGGGCGAGACAACAGCAAAAGAGAGTCCCCTAACGTTGTGTCAAGGTTCACTCCACTCATGATAACCATTCTCTCGTCGCTATTACGGTCCGCTGGAAACGCGAATTGGGTCGTTCCCAGGGCTACCGGCTGCTCGCTTTGTAATTGCACCTCACGTAACCCGTTCTTCCCAGAATATACAGAAAAATGAATTTTGTTTGCAAGATGTGTGTATAGTTTGCCAATTAATTGACTGATGAAATCTCGAGCATGTTAATTTGTCCCAGAGTTAATCAAACACAAAAGGGGCGACAATTTTGTGCGCGCGCGACATCTCACTTTGATCTCATTGTCTAGACGGGTTTTGATTAAGTAATGGAAATGCAAATTCAAATAAGTTTTAATTGAGCTTTTATAGTTTTGCCACATAATCTCCTGGCGTCGATTTACATATACATTGAATTTGGACAATTCGTGAGTTCCAACGGGAATGAACTTTGCGCGAAAAACCTCGCGCAGTCAACTTTCGAATAATTAAAACGGCATAACTGTCGCAACATTTTACAACTCTTTAACTATTCGAGTGATTAATCACTCGGGCTATATATCCTCAATAAAAAAAGCTCCTAATTTGCTTAATTCATTTACGAATCTTGTCGTGACCGAGTTATCCTTATTTAACAATTGAAAAACATTTCAAACTTACAAACAACACGTAACAACTTTTCCTTTAAATATTTATGAGTCTGAACCTCCCTGGTAAAAACGTAATCTGGCCCAAATTAAAAAAAAGACCAAAAATCAATTTTTTTATAAGACTGTAAATTTATCAAAATAACAACAGTTCATTTTCAATGACATGTTAATGATTTATAATTCAATTTCAAAAGCAAAAAAGCAATTGTTTTAACATCGAAATTCTCAATACTTATTTATTTATGATAAACTGAAATTCGGTCAATGAAATAATGTATTATAAACGTCATATTCAATTTCTTTTTTTTTTTATTTTGTCAAATATTTTCGAAATAAGATATTACAGTGAAAATAGGTCACAAATATCGAATACGGTTTGAAATGATGTCCATTTGCTTTTCACAATCACAAATGTGTATTAATATTTTTGTAGATTTGTTATTAGCTTATATGTACATGTTAGTTGTCTACAAAGTCAATGGCGCGAATAATAGAAAAACATGGAAATAAATAACAGAGGAACGAAAAGTCCAATAGACGCGGTTTCTTAGATCTTGAAATTTAATATGTAAAATGATGCATAAAAACGTAAATCAAACTGAGCAAATATATTCCCTGGAATAATAAATAAATACCAATGAAAAATAATGCTTCACGTAAAAATCATAAATATGATTTTCAAGATATGCCATTCGCGTTCACGTACAGAAGCATTTTAATCTTTAATTTTGATCGGGAGTTGAAACATCACAGTGAGGAAAAACATAAAAAATTTCTCCATAATTCCCATCAATCCATGGACGGTAAAAGACATGCCTCAGTAAATTTGTGTACTTCAATTTTAAATAGCAATATTCGTTAATTAAAATTCTTTATTAAAATGTATTAAATTTTATTGTATAAAAATTAGCTTGCAATTTACATAAATTGCATAGATATAAGGTTACGTTTATTTTTTCCACTTGTCAATTAAAACAAGTGCAAATTATAAAACTGAAACGTTTTTGTAGTCACTTTTTGAACATTACAAAATGTTCACAATACTAATGAAATAGGAAAACATTTTGAAATGTTTAAAAAGTGACTACAAAAATGTTTCATTTAAAACATTATTTTTGCTGTGTTGTAACTAAAAAAATATGTAAAAGACAATAAAACTACATTATTACATACACAATTTTAATAACCAGTTACATGAAGCTGTTTTAAAGTGGATCATATTTGGTTATAACTTATGTATCCACTGACACGAAACAGCAGTAATTTAAATTTATCGAGCTTTGATTAAATAACAAAGTTGAACATTTTTATTTCAGTTTTTAGCTTTAGATGAAATTTCTGATAAAGCTCATTTGCATTATCACAAACAAGGATGTGATAGTTATTCATCTGATGACAGCACTTTGTTATGCATCCTTTATAAAAGGAAATGTATTCTTCCTACTTTAATAACGCGGATGCATAAATTTTATTGAACTCGCCATTATGAATTATGAGTTTCGTAAATATGCGTGCAAACAGTGATAAAATGAATTAATGAAATCACAATCGCCTATTTTGGTCGTGGAATAATTTAAATAATATACCCCGGGAAAGAAAGTCCAGGTCTGATCAGACCTGGAAATAGTCCTGATTAGGTCAAAATATGTCAAATTTCATCGAATCAATTTCCATGTCTGGACAGATTCAGTTAGACTAAATGATGCATAACCAGACATGGAAATTTTCCTGAATTCAATCAGATCTACACATTTTCCAGGTCTGATCAGATCTAAGAATGGACATAATTCGACGAATTGTTGTCTGATCATATAAAATCAGACATGAATCAGATAAAATTTTATAAAATTTGACATATTTTGACCTAATCAGGACTATTTCCAAGTCTGATCAGACCTGGACTTTTTTTCCCGGGACGCCAATGAAATATTTTGTAACCACCAAAAATAATCTTTTAGAATAACATCATCTGATTCAAACTGATTTTAAAAAATAATTACATAAAATAATGTACATTAATTTATTATAATCTCATGATAATTTATAATAATTTTACAATATTCCATAACAAGTTGAAATTATGTTCCAAGTTACATTCAAAAATTTCGATGCAATTTGATAAAAAAATTAATTGAATGGTAATTACATTTGAATCAAATCCAGTTAATCAATGCATTTATTTTAAATTAATGTACATCCAAATGTCAGGTTGTATTGGTACAGTGGCAGTTTGAATTTACAATAAAGCGCTGAATAAAGCCAGCGCCATCGTGTACTGTTCCCTTCAGCCTCTAGAACAGACAGAAGAATCAATGCCCTCTGGAAACTGTTACATATACCTCGCTGTATCATCAACAACAGTTCGCCCTTACCGACTCTCTCCGATGTTTATACAATAGAATGTTCAGAATCGATTGTGACGGTCAAATACTAATAAGTACGTGTTCTGTTAAATTTGACTTTTGTGTTGATTGTTTTATCGTTTTTTTACTTAAACTTTTTTTTTTTATTTTCGTACACTTTCTTTCCGACTTAATTGTAATGTAACAATCCATAAAATTGAAGAACTGAAAATTTTCCAATATCGGTGTTCTCAAGTTGTTTCTTTACTTTTCTTATTTCGTTTTTGTGAGATTTTTTGTACGTCTTTTATCGATTCTCAAGCCTTCAAAAAGACGTGTTTTTTTTTTTTTTTTTTTTATTTTTTTTTTTTTTTTTTTTTTTTTTTTTTTTTTTTTTTTTTTTTTTTTTTTTTTTTTTTTTGAAATGTTAGAACAAAGCGAGTGGTAAAATGCAATAACTTTTCATACTAGTGTACTCGTGGTTGAGGGTTCGAAACCTGTGGTCGTCGACTTTGAGCGGCTTTGAAATTACAACATTCATTTGAAATTGTTTTTGCAGTTTGCTCTCGGTATCTCAAAATTTCAGCGATGAATAATTCAATTTTCGCAATCACAATTTTATTCGTTCGTAAAATTAAAATCCATCGGTTGAAAGTGGGGGAGAAATGCGAGCTAAACATTTGCATTTTTATGAATACGCTTCTCTACTTATCATACATCAGTGATAAAAATGGAGTCAATGAGTAAACAAGTAAAACCGGATCGAATTGTGTCAGAGCATTATTCAGGTAGAAGTTATTAAACTGCTTGCAAACGAAGTAAAATATCATTACTCAACCCTCCTCTAATATAAAGTTTCGATGACTGATGCAAATGCTCAACGCAACTTCAGTAGTACAAATCAACGTAAACACCGTCCCACATGAAACATGGATATGTTACTGTTTAACTTATTGTACTTCAGTAAACAGGTAAACTACTTCTAGTGGAGTGCAACGGGCTTTCATTTCATCGATGAAACCACATTCAGTAGTACAAATCAATATTTGTGCTGTCCCATTAGTTGCTGAAAATCAAAAAGTCGCAAATCATACAACAACTGGCAATGTTTCAAGGCTGTCCAGCTTTTTCATCATTGAAAACATTTTCGTTGATTTGTTTTTTAATTAAAATTTAATCAATATTGTTTATTATTAACGTTTTTGATTAGATTAAACAATTAGCATGGTTAGAAATAATCGATATTCTGGTTTTATAACCACGCGAACAAGTGACCGGTGAGATGATTAATGAAACCCATATGTTAATTTAATGGCTACTTGTAATTTCCGGTATAAATGCCCTACCATTAGTTTTGAAATCAATCTCTACAATCTCGACTAATACGAAAAAAAAATTGAAACGATTATTCAAAATTTTTAAATTAGTTAGCATCAAGTTTATTCTCTATATTATAATTCAGCAGGCGCGCGTGCTTGAAGAGAAAATCAAGTAAACATCTCTAAAATTTTCAATTAAAAAAACGATCTGAAAAAAAAATTATTCGAAAAAATAGTTGGTTTAAAATTAATTTTATTATTTTTTTTTATATCTCAAATGAAAAAATTATTTCGAATTATAAAAAAACATTATACAGTTTTGTTGGCACCACATAAAACCACCCAGAGGGACAAAAATATACGTACAAATATATGTCAAATTTTATTTTATATTAAATTTATATAAGTTATTGCCGCTTTATAAATAATTTATAAATGAGATATACGTAGAGTATATGCGAATATATTTTAAGTATATAAAGTATATGTAAAATATATTTTGAACTATATTTTTGTCCGTGTGGGGCACGTACATTTTTTAATTAAAAAATAACTCCATTTTGACATCAACGATTAAATTGAAATTTTCGGGAACAGTTCGAGATTGCTATGGAAAACGTATATACATAATTTGAACAAAGTATGACTGTTTCACGAAATTGCATGTCCCAAACTAGAATTGTTTCTAAGAAACTTAATCTAAATTAATACAGCGACGTCTAAATTTAAGACATTCAATTGACTCGGAGACTGCTTTTGTAGAATTTCTTAAATCATTTTTAAAATAGAAATCATATTCGGAAAGTATATCTAAAGTTTTTAAGTTAAGACGCCAGGATGTCTTAAATTAATGCTTGTAAAAATTTAAGACTCTTTTCGATGTATTTTGTTGTGCACAATTACAGTAAAATTGATTTTCTGTTAATTTGAAAGAAAATTTAATCGATCGTTATGAAAATAACAAAATGTTGAGATTGCGGGGTTAGAGAATGGCGGGAACTGGATGCCATGGCGGCGACGGCATAGCGCAGCGCACCCAGTACTTGATCAACCGCCAGCTCGCGCGGAACTCTCTTGTGCCGAACGCATGATGCTCTCAATATCGCACCCTCACGTTTCATTCTCGAACATGTGAAACCTCTCTTCTGGTGCTGGCATGAAATTTTCTTAATTCACTCCGGCAACTCCAACTTCTTTCAATGTCGTCAATCCAGCTCGCGCCCACTTTTCCATGAAAGTGCATTGTAAATCCATTGCCGGCTTCACGAAATGCTTTGCTATGTGAGTTACTTAGCCGACCTGTTTTTGCATGATTCAATTTTTCTTTTTCCTCACCTCGGGCTGAAAAAATATGTTTTGTTACCTTTCTTATAAATTATTCATTACTAACCAACGAAGCAACATGAATATAAATATAATAATTTAATATTATTTGGATCAAAAATTTTCATCCTCGCAAGACACTTTTTTTCTTCTTATTTTCTTGTCCAAAAATAGTTGAAAAGGGAAAATTATTCGTGCATCCAATCACAAAACTTTTTCATGAACCCCTTTTTAAATAAACCCTCCCGCTGAAAATCGTAGATCATGATGGTTACCTGGAACAATGAAAAAGTTTTTAGCAATTTATTTTCCGCCGAGACGTTTGTGTCTGATAAATTTCGGGTCAGTTAACTGTGAGATGAATTCTCCAAAACGTTACGTCACATGTGTCAAGGTCAACAAATTGATTTAAGAAGATACTATAGTTGAGTCTTATAAGAATCCAACAGCGGAAGTCGATTTCTCGTGAAAAAAATTTTAATCTAAAAGATAAGTGCATGACTGCACTCGGCGTCTGTCGATAATCCGTTGAATCGTGACATGTTGTGGTTGAAAGCACCTTCATTCAGACTACGTCTTCTTCATGAACTTTTTTACGCTTGATCAACCCCCTAAATGAATTTAAAATGATGCGGTTATTTGACTGCGACAACAAATGACAATTTGGAATTTCTTTTTTGTTTTCTCTTTTTTTTTCGTTCCACTAAACAAGAACCTCCAGCTATTTTTCATGAAGAAATGTTCCCACCAAAAGCATTCGGATATAATATATTTTTCATCCTTTTTTATTTTCATTTCATGGATTTCATATTTAATTCATATTTAAAAAGTATAAAATGTTTTTAAAAATTAAGAAACAAATGTTGTATTTAAAATAATAAAATACATTTTTTAATACATTTTTCATACATTTTATTTAAAAGATCACAATTTTTACATGTTGTTTTTGATCATTTTACAGAAATTTTATTTTGGATGAAACATCTCTTCAATTTTGATGAATGTATATAATCCAGATTTTTTTTCATATATCTTTTATGAAACTTTTGCAGATGTTTTCTAGGTTAGACATTAAATCACAATACGATAAATTAGAATTCGAACAAATTACGCGAAACTAGTCCAACTGAATTTTCGATCGAAAAGCATTAAAAAAAGTTAACGCTAAAAGCTTCGTTGTCTTTATTATCCTGATCAAGAAAATTTCGTTTGTATTAAGAATCGTGACTGGAATAGCAATCTTGATCTTGTTTTGGTATTTTCTCATTACATCGACCAGGATAAAAGTTAAACATATCCGCAATCGTTTTAACATTTAGAAAATTCTGATTTCTTTAAATCTATTTTGGTAGTTGCAGATAAAAAGACTATTTAGAACTCACTGCAAAAAAATAATTTTATAAGGAAAATGTTTTTTTCATACCTTATCTTTTAGCTTGAAGGAAGAAAAATCACATTTGATAAAAGTCAAATGTTTATAATTAAACGTAATTTTAAAATAAAGTTATGATATTACTATATTATATAACAGTTAAAAAGTAGATCGAAATAATGAACGTTTATCGCCCTTAGCGATAAAAAAAAAGAATATAGATTGAGTTCGTTGATAATCGAGTGATCAGACTATCTTAAAGCGCTGACTTCGTCTCTCTTCCATCATCAACTTTTATTTTTAGGCCCATTTCATATATAATTACGTGCAATCAATCGCTCTATTATAAAATTAAAAACTGGCTATTTTTTCATTTTTTCTTATTTATATTTTTTTATGTAAAAAAAATTTTTTAAACTATTTTAACATTACTTAAAAAGGAAATGCGATAATATTCTGTAGTACAAACCTATTCCAGAACTTTGTGTTACTTCAATTTATATAACCATTTTGTTTTTGACATTCGCATTAGATCGAATGAGACGAAAAAGTTTATGCAAATTTTATTCAATTTCTTCCACCTTATGAAGTTGAGTATTTTGTTTGTCACAATAATATGATACGTTCACGGTGGCTCAAACGGTACAATTTTTTATTATTTGAAAAATGTACAATTATTTAAATAATTGTCAGAAGAAAAGTTTTGCTGCTTAAAAAATAATACATTTGGTTTTACTGGAAATTATGCAATAGGTTTTTTCATCTTCATTTTCTTTTTGGCAATGAATTATTCGGAACTGTATGAAATAGGTCAGGAAAAAAATAATGACATATTATTGCAAAAACAATTCCATCGAATTTCAAGCATGAGTACCATTTTGAAATGTAAGTATTTTTCGTGTTTTTTTTTTTTTTTTTTTAATAAAACCATTCCAGGAGTCAATTTTCAATAAATATTTGAAATATTCCAAATGAATAGCGAAAAATGCTTTTAATACATTTTACTTGCAGAGAAAGAGAATTGCAAAACATAAATTAATTTTCCCATCGTCGAAATCATCCGTATCAAATGCGTGATACATTGAATACATTCAAAAATGTGTAATCCGAAAGTATTAATTGTTTAAAACATATTCCGTATTAAAATTGGAACAATTTTTCGCATTTTTAAACGCTTGTGTATTTTTTCAATTCTTCATCAATTCTACCAATTCGGCTCAATTTCAGTTTTTTATTCACCGTTTGAAAAAAGAAACCTTGTTTTATGTCTCGTACAACTTTTCAACTTTGTTCTCATATTTCCGAGAATAAAAGACACTTCTCACTCAAATTGTCATTTTGCAATTTTATGATCTCTTTTTAACGCGTATATTATTTTCTACTAACGCAATTGAAATTCTCTTATTTGACTATATTACGCCGGACGTAAAACTGTACAAGACATCCTTTGCAACATGACAACATTTCATAGAAATTCAAATAACATTTTTCAAAATTCTCTTTTTCGTGATCTGTTATGATACTTTTTATTTTTATTTATTCATTTTTTTACACTTTCTTCAAGTAAAAAATTAAAGATATGACTTTTAAAAATAGAATCAAACAAAAAACTTAAAAATCGTGGAAAAATGAAAAAACGTTGATAATTTGTATTCAGAAAAATAAATTAATGTGAAGAAATGTCGGGTGCTACGACGCCAGTGAGGCAATTGTAAATACCTCGCTTTGTTACGCGATAAGAATGCATTGTTTAATCAAACGCAGTCTAATTAGTTGAATCATTAAGAACAACTACAAAAGTTCATTAGAGACTAAGTCTCGCCTTCGAGGTGGCGAAGTGTGATTTGTGTTTTTTAATCCAGTTTTTTTCATCTGAATTCACTTTATGGTCCATAAACTAACACACCCGGTAAATAACTACTTGCTCCTTTCAACTTTTCCTTTTTTAGGTGGTAATTCATTCCCGCCTATTTACATTTTTCTAAACAAAATGGTCATTGCTTTTAATTCAATTTTACACTCAAATTCAGTTATTTCGATGAAAAATTATGAATTTTATCTTAAAACTTTATCACTGGTGTTCTTAAACTTTATTTTCTGAAACTTAATTTTTTCGAACAGTAAATTTTTTGGCTTTAATGAAAAAACTTCTCGCGACAAGATCTTTTTATTGCAAAAATTTAAATCCACAAACATTGTAACAATATTTTTACTCTCGTCTCAATCAGTCGTTTTATAGCGTTTAATATAATGAAACCATATAATATTATTCTTAACCACAACTTAGTGAGCGGTTCGCTGCAATTAAATTTGCATAGTTGAATAATTCGAGCGGTGAAAAAAAACTCTTTTGTCTTATTACCGTCGAAAATGCGCAACAAAAATGTCAACATTTGTTTTGGCGTCAAAATAAAAATGAATTTGATTTAGTTTTTTTTAACAATATAATATAATTGCAAAGAATCACCTGATACGATCAAACGAAATACAACAATCAAAACGATGTTAACGTAAGCCGCCATTTACATGAGACATAATTTAAATCGAAAGCAGACGAATGGTTAGTGGAAATCATGTTACCGCGATTAATTATTAATTGAAAATAAATTTAAACTTCCAGTTGTAATTGTACTTTGCGATTTGTGAGGTTTGATTTGATTATCGTATCATTTGCATTTAGATGAAGCCTGGAATCATGAGAAATCGAAGCGAATATTGAAGGCCTGGCCATGTAACAAGTTTGACTGTTCTACAAGCAAACCCTAACGGAGCATGAAGACACGATAGGCATAACAGTAATCTGTTATTACGTCCCAGTGCACTTGGATATGTACTAAGAGAAATTTAATAACTAGCCTGACAATTTCGTCTGAATTGTAATGCTCAGAGAATGGAATTTCATTTTTCTTTTTTTTTTTCAAAATCTTCCAAGTTGCGATTATTAACTTTTACTCAACTTCGTTTATAATAAAATCTTCACTAAAGTAATTTCAGTTAAGATAATACTCCTTCTTAACCAAGTTAGAAATTTTTTTCAACTTTTTTAACGTTAATTATATTAGATGGAGCAAGTTAATTTTTTTTTTATTTCAATGTTTGATATTTTTAATTTAATATTTGATGCAGGTTTTCTAACATTTTTTTTTTCTAATAAAAAAATCCGATCAAAGAGAATCAATCTATTGATTTGGATTTTATCAACTGAAACGTAATTTACAACGAGGGTTGTTTTCAATCCGTTTATAAACGACAATGGATCTAAAACACGAACTGAATCTTTGTTCTTATCACTTCGTAACTTTCGCGCAGATATGCAAAATTCAAATCGTTGAATTTGACGCCCAACGTTGAAACAAAGCTCGGCACAAAAAGATCAAATTCAGATTGCCCGTGCAGCCCGACTACTTTATTAAATAGATTTGATTTGCCGGCAAAAATTTTTTGTGTTTTCAAACTTTTATTTTTCTCCGACGACCGAGTGAACCGAGTGGATTCCAACCGCAGATAAAAATGATTCCGCTGAAATGATCGCCCGAAACTGTCGGCGAAAAACTATCAATCCACGAAAAATTCGTTTGACAAAATTTCTGCGCCAACTTCGTGGAACTGACGGGTTTACAAAAAATTCGTTTAGTCGTCTCTTGAAACGTTACAATGAAACATGGGATGATAACAAAAAACAGTAGAAAATTTTAATTTCAGTGAAAACAATTGATTTTTCTTTCTTTTTTTTGTTTGTCTTGTTTTTGAATCTATAAAAAGAAAGACAAAACGATCACGAGTTCCCATTTGTAATCAGTTTTGAACCAACTTTTATCGACACGATTGCTGTTCAAAAAAGTTCGCGGGGGACGCGATCATAAACTGTATTCACAACTGTATCGAACTTTACCAAGAAGTTTTTATGATCCATAAAACAATTATTAGCAAAGCAAATTTTCTTGAGCTGAGAACATGTTCGGTCGCTAACGACGCATGACGTTATTCCTCGTTTTGCTGTCGACCTGGCCTCATCCAGTCAATATTGAAATTGCGCGACCAAATTACTTTATCAAACATCCCCGAAACTAAGCATGTAAATTAAATTTATCAGTTTGCATTGGACATCTTCGAGCAAAACGTTCAACTTAACTAACCAGCGAGATTGAAGCAAAAACTATTGCATTGAAGCAAATTGACAAAGGGGCCCGGTCGAATTGCTGCAACAAAGCATAAATTCAACTCTTAAAATTGCATTAAAGTCCAGAACAGTGAGGCATTTTTATTATGCTCGTTCTGCCCAAGGAGTTATAAATGTTGAAAATTTCTATTGGAATTAATATTCAAATTTAATTGGCCCAGACAAAAAGACTTATATGGTGGTATATATTATATATAACCTTCCATATTTCTTTTGTCTTGGGATGAATTTTCATTTGTTGATTGTAAAATAAATTTTTAAAGGGAAAATTTTTTTGGATGTTACAGGCACTTCTGCAAGCACATGATGTTGCTGGCCACGAAGTGTACGGAGAGGAAGCTCAGAGAGTAACGCCGCCACCACTTCTGCCTTACTTGAATGGTGGCGATGACCTCGAAGGACAAAATGGAGATCTAGACCTTGAAAATGTTACACGCGTGAGACTAGTGCAATTTCAGAAAAACACCGACGAGCCCATGGCAAGTTCACATTTCTCACCATCTTCTTTCAATTTTGTCTTACCCTCAGTTTTATCATCAGAATCTCCAAGGAGACAAATGTATCCCATTTGAAATTGTTTTACATCTCATAGATTTTTATTCTATCAGAAATCAGGAAGGATTTATTATTGGAATTTGAAATTATCAAATAAATAAATTCATCATAAAATCTGTTATTATTTTATGTCAGTAATAAAAAATAAATTAAGAATTTTAATTGTTATATTTGAAATTCATAATTAGAAAAGTGGGCCCATTGTTTTGGGAGAAATGGATAAATTTTAACTTGTGATTTGATAAAAAAAATCGAGACTGGATGATTAAAAGAAGCACCTAGCTGGAATGATTGTTACGAACTTGTAAGATCCTTTTTTCGACAAGTTGAAAGTGGATTTTCATTGAGACAAGGTTCTTGATAAGAGAGCAACTGTACAAAGTCGCTAAGCTGCACGACACAGCGCCGTTGTTCGTATTTATTTGAGTGTTAACATCTGCCCCCGGCTGGGCAGTATTGGCTCAATCATTCCGACTTATAATAAATCATTGTTCAATGCTCAAGCACCGAGGGGAGCTTGTTACAAAACGAAAATCAGGTTTCACTGCTGATTTGTCGCAAAATTGATGTCATAATCCTCTAAACGAATCAAACAAATCTGATCGAATAGGATTACTCTGTAAACAAGCTAACAAACATGACGAATCGTACAATACGACAAATCGCATTACTTCAAAGCTTTTTTTATTTTTCTCTCAAAATATCAACTCCCGGTTGATAACCGGTAAACAGCTTGTGAAATTCAGTCTGCAATTGTTTCAAATCGAGTGCATTAATTGCGGCGGAGAACAAAAAATTTGGTTGTGACAAAATTGTTTTAACAATTTATAACTACGGTCTGCAAAATTCGCAATTACACTCACCGAAATTGCGGTGTAAGAAAAGTGACCCAGCTTTTCCCTCATACTTTGGTGAGCCAAGAAAAAAAGAAATTGAACTCAGCAAGAGAGTAATTATATCCAGCGGGTCTTAATTACAGCTGAGTTTAAAACAAAATACTGAGATTAATCGGTTGTTTGGGAGTCAACAAATTGAAACTTTGGCTCTGAACTTAAATGTTGCCTGTGGTTATGATTTCAGGGTATCACGCTCAAAATGAACGAAGACGGGAAGTGCATCGTCGCTCGAATTATGCATGGTGGAATGATACACAGGCAGGCCACGTTACATGTTGGTGATGAAATTAGAGAAATTAATGGAATTCCGGTAGCTAATCAATCCGTCAGTGCATTACAAAAGATACTTGTAAGTATAAATTTTTCAATCAGTCATGTAATATATGCACACATACAATATAGATGTGACATATAAACACATATAGTCATTATATATTATTTATATAAATTACGTATTAATTTTTTTCAAAAATGTTAATGATTACGGATACAAAGTTGAAAAGATGATCGTAATTGTAATCATTTTGTTTGTGCTTTTGTTGCAGAGGGAAGCTCGAGGATCAGTTACATTCAAGATAGTGCCATCATACAGGAGCGCGCCGCCTCCCTGCGAGGTACAAGTAAGCCCCAAATACCGTGTCCAATCCCAACCCCTTACTGCTACTTCTACTACTTCTGTTGCAACCGCCTCCACGTCCTCCCTGGCAAAGACTACTTCCGCTGTCGCGTCCGATGCCGTGTTGAGTAGCGCTAAAACCGGAAAAGTATCTTCGTCTGGCAAGGAGAAAGTCGCAAAGGGACAAAAGTCATCGAAATTGAAAAGCGGCTCATCCTCGTCTGACAGTACACCGCGACATAGACTCAACCCACTTTCTGCCCTTCGGTCGCGAAAGTCCAATAAACATTAAACTTTGAATCTGCAATTGAATTTTTGCTTCAGAGTTTAAACTTTATTTTGCTCTCTAATACAATTTTAATATTTTCAGTCGTGTTTAAATATTTAATACTAAAAGATTTTGAAGGTTGATGAATTTTGTTTGCATGGTATCCACTTGTTTCTTATATTTTATTTTAGTTTCTTCGTTTTTCTTAAGAAACAATTATTATTATTAAATTAAATAATTAATTTTCTTATAGTCCACTGAGTCGGAAGTAAATATACGTTATAAAATAAATATCAATAAAGCACTTAGTTTCTGCTACTACTGTTCAGTCTACTAAAACATGATCTGAGTAAACTTGCGCTAAGTACATCATTCCGTTCCATATTTGATTTCTCTAGACAAGCAGCAGTTCGATTTCAAATAGCAAACTTGATATCATTAAGGTGTACGTATACGATACAGTTGAAATTATAGTTATACTCAGATAATTAAAATAATGATTTCTTCGAAGCTTGGCTAGTTTCTTTTAAAGTGCGTAACCATAATCTACGAACTTCACTTCGGAAGTTTTGATTTAAAAATAAAATTTGAGTGGAACCGTTATGTTCTATTGTTACATCGTGAAATCATTTGATAAACATTTTTTGACATACGAAATACGCTTTTTCGATAGACTGAGCAAACTTTGTAAGTAAATTTAATGCCAAAGCTTTTTGAGCGCGAATTAAAAACGGCGTTGAAAAAATGTTGACACAATTTTCGTCGTTTCAAGCAACAAGGAAAAAACAACTTTTTGAGAGCAACACACACCTTTGGCACCATTTCAACTTATGATTAAAAAACTTTGCCGCAAATAACAAAGTGTGTCACATTAATCGATAAAATTGACCAACGAAAACAAAACCAACATAAACGATAACGAAAAAAAAAGAACGAAGTAAAACTTTTGAGACCGCAACCGAAGGAGCAATAATAACATGATCGAACGTCAAACAAAACTCGTCTTGGAAAAAAAAATAGTAACAAAAGAGAAATGAAAGAATGTTCTCACTTCTCTCAAAACCGACCCCTTTGAATTCGTGCTTCTCTAACTCTGTCTTTTCACACCCTCTTAGTCCAATTTTATCTTCAAAACCTCTATCTTCACCCCTTTTGAAATTTGTCCAACTCAAAATCTTGCATTGTAAAAAATTAGCAACTAGAATACATTGCTACGGTAAGAATGCATGCCCCAAGATACCCATTAAGTACATATACAAGGACAAGCTGAACTGACCCAAGTCAATCTTTCATCTTGTCCTCTTTCGCCAAACACTACTCGCTTTGATTTTGCACGAAGAAAAAAAAGAAGGCATCGAGAAACAATATCGAAAAGCTCTGCCTAATCGGCCCAAACTTTTTCTTCGTGCAAATGTTGAAATCTCTATTGATGAAACTTACTTATGAATATGTACATTATAAGCACGCCTCTGCTCGTTAATGGATGTCCTTGCGTTATGTTTTCATGACTTTTCCAAATTTTGAACGAGGTAAAATGCACTCCACTGATGTTCCCGATGATTGCGCTGTATAAACAAAATCAAAAAAAAATCAAAAAAAAAATAACGCAGAGAATGATGACGTTGGCAAACAACAGTTCAAAACGTTCGAGAAAAATATCGTACTATGAAATATAAAGATAAGCATTAGTGAGCGTCTTAAATGAGTCGCGAGTGTTACATGTGAGTTACATTAATTGCACGGTGTAACAAACACTTTGGAACGTTTAAAAAAAGAAAAAGCATGTTATTTGCTGCGTCGTGGTCGAACCAAAGACATGACATGATTTCTGGCAATCGCAATCGTTTCAAACCGAGCTTAATCCTTTTCTTTTAATTTCATCAGTTTTTCTACTTATTTTTCTGTTTCTTGATTTTTGTCTTTTTGATTACAGTATTTTTGTACCTTGATTTCTTTTTTTCTTTAATGATAGCATGGATTTAAAAATTATGTTTTTGGTATTTCAGTGATTACTTTTTTTAATTCTTCAAATGTTTTTTTCCGCTAAACCATGAATGCACAGTACATTATGTTACAAAGGAAACCATCAATTTTTTCCTCTCTGATGAAAGTTCAAGAACTAAGTTTACCGAGCGCTTACTTTGTATACAAAGTGATAATGATATATGCCTACAAAGTATACAGTTGTAGTCGTACAGATATACATAGTGCACGTGTAGCTTTTTTGATACCACGGTACATAATATGAAATTTGATTTCATTTAAAAAAGTTTTCTTTTTTTCAATTACTTTTTTTTCAAGGTTTAGTTGTAATACGCTGATACGCTGTAACGAGGCTGGAATATTTCATGTTTTTCTATATCTCAAGATGTATCATTTTGATATAAATGTCAAGCTTTTCATTGAATGGGTACACAAGAAATAAACATTCTCTCGATAATATGAAAACGATATAAACGTTTTCCCGATAAAATTTTTTCCGAGGTAGTCTTTGGTAACTGTTGAGCATGAAACAAAGTTCAAGCACGTTCAATTACGGATCATTTTATACTCTCGTTCCAAAATTTTTCCAAGTTTACTCGTGTGACTTTTATTCGTTCGATTTTTGGTGTGCTAACAATCTTGTCTGAGCCCACGAACTTTACAATTCGCACAACAAAATTAATCTTTTTGCCTAATCGCAGTCACGTGAACAACACTTTGTCATATTTTTTGTTCTTTTTCTTTCAAAACACGAACAGGAATTTTCGTTTGAAACGGATAGCGCGCTTTGGAGTTTCTATTAATTTTGTTCGAAAAATTACCAGAAGTTTCCGAAATTTTCATCAATCGTGTAGAATTATTTGAACAAAGATTTTCGTTCGGCGGAAAGATGTTCAGCTGAAAATATATCGATGAGTTATCGCACGTCTAAGTTCAACCCTGTTGTTCCTACACAAACACCTTTGATGAACAAATTCAAACTATCTGCAACAAGAACTTACCAATCTTTTAATTAATTTCTTTTTAATTTTCTTCGTTCACTTTTTTTTGTTGTTCTTATCAAAATATACTTTCATTTGAAATCTGTATGAATGAAAAATTTAAAATCGTCATATAATTACGACTTTTGAACTTCTAAAGTCTGTGATAAAACGAAGTCTTTGTTACACCTACGTCAATTTTATTGCTGCAGGTACAGTGATTTTACATCTTTATGATTATAATTTTTGAAATGATACAACAAAATTTAACACAATCAAAATAAAATTTTTTTTCTCACACCAAACCATTATTTTCACCTTGCTCATTTGTCTTGAATTGTCAAATTTCAATTCTTCTAAATACTCAAAGTCAAATTGACTCAAATTAACTGAATTAATTCAAAATAAGAAAATGTAATTAAGACAGGGATTGAGTTCCAGGCACTCGGATAAGACATTGTCCTTGCAGCGATATTTTAATAATGGAATGTTAAACATTTAAACGAATAAAAGCATAGAATATTGAACCAAAGTAAAAAAAAGAAAAACCATTTTATAGAGCTAGAAAAATCTTTCTATGAACATGTACCTGGTAGTTGGATTCTAGTCAAACGTTACCATAGAAACATAATTGAATATTGTGGTAGATTTGCCAATGTATCAATGAATTAAACACAGAGCTGGCGGTGAATTTGTCAATGAGAAATTGAAATGCTTAAAGCATACATGATCTTATTAATTGCTAATGATGTTAATGACGATATCACTCCCGTGCGTATGACAACCAGATGATGTCGGATTTCGTTATAAAAGTGCGCTGCCAGCCCTGACTACGCCAGTTAACGGGAGTTCAAACGGAACCAGAGTAGATAACCGATAAGTTTTCACGTTTTGCCTCAGTTTTTATTCATCGAACATTTGCAATTATTTTGCAACCAATAAAAAAAGTCTTTCATTTGTAATTTAGATTCGCGTACCGAAAAGAAATCATACAGCGAGTTTCTATTTTCATATACGCTTCTTCATATGGTACAACGACACAATGAGATTAAATCATGTTTGATGGACTTTCTTTTTTTTTTTTTTTTTTTTCATTACACAAAATAGTTAATTTAAGTGTGACATTGATATCTGTAAGAAAGTTCAAGTTCCTGTGAAGAAATCAAACAAGACTTGCATTGAGCCATGATTCAACTTTAACATCCCATCACTATTTGACAGACCTGCGTAAGTCTCTTTGTTAAACATGATATACTGCAAACGTACGTGTAATACAATGTTAAGTCGGTAACAAGTCATCGATGAATACTGTAAAACTGTTAAACGTGTGATTCAACCATTCATGTTAAGATGAATCTTTTACAACTAATCGTACTCAAAAGAAGCTGCTGAATAAATACATTAGTTTAGAAAATGAATACCATCAACTTTTTATCTTAATTCAAATCTAACGACATAACTTTTTCCCTGGTTATATCAATCCACTTTAGCACATCGGTATACGAAAACTTTAGTACGTGAATAGCAAAGTTTTACTTTCTCCACAAACCAACAAGTTCATTTGTTTATCACCGACTCATCTTGCAATCAAAAGTGTCAATTTGTATCTGCCAACTCGTTTATTACGCGACGGCAAAGAAAAATTTGTAATCAAACTTTCAAACCCAACCCGATGATTAAAAAATTTTGACCGCCTCCAAACCGATCCGAACACGTTGAATTATAAAACATCAATTTACACTTGTGAGATATATTATATAGCTACACGAAATCCATCTTTCACAAGATAAATTACAGTTGGCTCTAAATCAAAATTGAAAGTGACAGCAATATCAAACAGCATATGTGAAACAGAATTGGATACGAAAAAAAGACAACCACCCTCCGTCGAAACTTTGTCAGAGAAAAACTTTGAGAAAATGGATTAACTTGAATCAAAACAAATTGTCGATCGTACATTATCGGTACTAGCCTGTCGGATGCAATAATAGTTATCTTGTTTTGCAAACGTCTGAAGACATCTTTTATAGACTTTAAGGATGTTTTAAGAGTCAAGTTAACAACTAATGTATGATACAAGTTGAAAAGTTTTCAATTTTTGTTTCGATAATAATACATATTAATTTTTTTATATTTTGTTAAAACAGATATTTCCTTTGGATCTTTTGAATTTTTGATCAAATTCAGTAATGAATCATTTTTATTTAAAAATAAAATATTTTTGTTGAAGTAAATTTTAAATATTATTGAACATAAAATTGTTGAACTTTTCGACCGTGAAGACAAACCTTGCACCATCCCACAAAGCATCCTTAATGTCCCAACTGGAAAAAAAAGTTGTTGACGAAAAGAAAAGAGGACTTTTCATTTATCCGATGTCCCTGTTTTTCGTGTTCGGTTGTAAATGACGCAACTCCTCGGACCGTAGTCAACGTTCACCTCTCCTACCTTTTTTGTACCATTCCGTTAATGAAATGAATTTGTATGAGCGTGATCGCCGGTTGTCACCAGGTCTCGTTCGTCAATCGGCTCAATTAAACAAGACATGGTGAAGCGGAATATCGATCAGTCCTCGTTGTCAATCACCGTTCTCCGAAATTTGCACACACTCCACATCACCCAAGTCATCATGTCCCCCTCACTGTGTTTTTACTTTTCCCTCAAACATATTGTTGCAGTATGCCGGGATCAATTAGGTAATGTTATGTATGTACTTTGTTCTTCCTCTTTCTCTCTCTCTCTTTCGAATCACGATACAAATATTTTTGTCATCCGCGTTAGCACGGGTCGTCCGGGTAATTGATGACGTGGAGAAGACGGTCTCGGTCGAGCACCGGGACAACTTGCAGATAAGTTACAATGAGGTCTTGGCGAACGACGGTTACAACGAAGAAAGTGATGAGACGTACGACAATAGCAGCAGTCAGTCCACCAGACGAGTTGTCGATAACACTAGTCGCTATTCAGAATTTAAAGCATCGAATTTTTCAACACCCTACCTCTCTTCCAATTTTTTATATTATACCTTCGCCCCTGAATCCCTCCCTGACAATTTTTTTTAAATTATTTTTTAACAAATCATTTGTTTTGATGTTTTTTTTGAAAAATTATTTTCGATGTAGTGTAAATATGAAGATTGTACATAATGTTCAAAATTAAATGTAATGTGTGGATCGAGTTCCCCTTTTTAATATTCTGTGAGATTGATTTAAAACTGTCGTAAATCCCTGGCGGCGAGATTTGAAAAAATTCTGCACGGTTATGGTATCACTTTTGGGACAGTTGTGGTAATAGCCTTTCATCTCTTCCCAACTTGAGATTACAATTAACTTTCAGTCAAGTGGCGATGACTTCTTTTTATCACTTTAACTAGGATAGCTTTTAGCTTCTGGAAGTGACTATATAACAAGAAACCATTTTTAACGAAAAATCAATTGATCTAATTGGCTGTGTCAATTACGTTACCGTTTTTCTGTCGGTGTTGTGAAAAAAACAAACTGTAAACTGTTTATTGTGTCCTGTAAATCTGTTGACATGCATATCCGTGTTTGTGATACTCTACTGCTTAGTTGGTATATATTTAATTGGTTATATTAAAATCACAATCGCGACATAAAAATAATAAAGAAAGACTCTCTGCTTTGTCTATGTTATACCAATACTGTTTTAATATTTAGACAATCTGCTCGGTGCTCGACATGCAATCCTGCTTAATTGCCGAATAGATTTAAAACGCAGAATGAAAATAATAAACAAGCTATTTAACAAATGATGAAATTGCTCAAGTTCTTATGAATTTGTTATGGCAACGAAAAACGAGATTCACACATCCTCGTTGCACGAAGTGCTTCAATTAAATTTGACGCAGTAATTTTTATAGTAGAGCTCTATGAAGAAAAAAAACGTGACTCTGTCATTGATTGTCCAGTTCGTAACTTCATCAAAGCGCAGATTTAATTAGATTATGATTTTATTTCTTCATTCCAGTATATTTAAGTTTTGTTTTGTTTTATGTTCAACTATAGTTTATTCAAAGCATTTTTAATAAAAATCCCAATTATTGAAAAGCCATGCTATATAAAACGCTTTTACAACGATAGATCATGACTGTATTGATTAACGAATAATTTCATTGCATGCGTCAAAAAAAACGCACCAAGTATTTGTCAAATCAACGTATATCTTTTTTTCATTTGTCCGCCAAGATAAAGAGTCAGTAATGGTAAAAAAAACAAAGCAATTTGAAAACAATTAATATAATAAGCTAAAAACAAGCATTCGTGAAAAGTTCAAAGTTAATACAAAGTTAATAATATTATCTTCCTTTTTCTGTTTCTTCAACACTCTAGTTGTTCAGGATAAAGCCTCTACCAGTGTTAGTAAGTACTATCACTTGATCTGGTGTGATTGGACTGCTGTAGTTAGAAAGGCTATGCGTTTCACCTTTATTATACAATTGTCTACATTACTATGTACGTACAGAATTTCACACTAATTTATCATTCTAAGTCCACTTTGACCGACTTGACGTGACGATTGTTCATGTACACCAATACTGTTAGATCATCTCACGACTTTTCTTTTCCACAGTTGTGTCTATTTGTTTCGTTTGTTTGTTTTTTTCGTGTTATCACAAAATCTCTCCTCACCTTGAAGATAAAGTAGTTTTGACATTATTATGTTACACTTTTCGTTTTCTTCGTTTTTATTTATTTTGTTGTGTTAAGAAAACCGTTTTGATTGAAGTTCCATTCATTTTTATATTATTTCATAGTGAAACCGGGACATTTCGGCGCCAGGTCATCTGGACTAGGTTATTTAGGCGCCAAGACAGCTTATAATTATTCAATATGAATAAATTTTTTTTCGATTCTAGAAATTGAGTAAAAGCTGTCCTGTCGCCCCAAAGTTCCATTCGATGACGCCCAATTGTCACGGACATTTTTATAATGTATTTTTTTAGTTAAGATGTTTTTTACTCCTTAGGACAATCACTCCATGTACATAAATAATTTCACATAGATGAAAACCTTACATAATACGAGTAGTTAATGTACAGATAAAAAGAAAAAAACTAAAAACCTAAATTCTTTCGTCAAAAAAAGTAGTTTCCATTACAAAAGAACTCATTTTTGACGAAACTAAACTCAACTTCTGTATAAATTATAAATTTTTCTGTAGAAGGTAAACAAACCAAGTTTAAATCAAGCTTAAATTAATTGTAAATAACTTTCAATTTAATTATCATCTCAACAAAGTACTAATGTCAGTTTCGTTTGTCATTCTCTTTAAAAGTTTTTTTTTTTATTAATTTTCTGAACATTTCTAACTCATCTTGTAAGAAAAAAATTCGTTTCTCAGTTGAAAAAAAAACCGTTGATAAGTTTTTAATAAGGCTTAATTGCATGTCGTTTTTGTTCTCAACATCTTAACGAACGAAGAATTGAACATGAATTTCACATCACGTAGGAGCTTTGATCTGTTTAAATTCACTGATCATTTATTTATCATTTTTTTTTTCAATCACACTTGACCTTGATAGCTTTTTTTAAAAATAAGTTTCAACAATTTTATTTTTTTCTATGTAACTACGATTGTTGATATGCAGCATCAATTAACGAAATTATGTTTTGTACGGACGTACGTACATACAATAACTCATGGCATGCGTTCTAGAGCGTGTCGCCATTTATACGTTTCAGTCCAAGCTTACGCATTAGTAAGCTTTTAACAGAAGTGTGGACACGAAACGATTTCCATAATTAATCCGCTGTAGTACTAAATTAAGAAACGACAAAAATGCAATATTCGAGAAATACAATATCGACCTCGAACGAGCCTGTCTCACTTACCAAACTAACGAAAAAATTAATCAAATAATGTCTATGAAATCGGTGTACTAGCAACATATATTTTCAATTTATAATTATCATCCTTCAATACAATTTCACAATTTCATTTATCAAAATTTCAGTGAACCGAACACTACACAATCACAAAACAACTGAAATAAACGAAACGAAAATGAATTAATTAACAACTGGTTGAGCGAAATTTGATTTTTGAGCGTTAAAATCATCCCCAAATCCTAAAACACTTGATTGCCCTGCCTCAGTAACAAATTCTATACAAAAAAATGAAAGTTTTTTTTAGACAATGTTGAAAATTATTAAATATCAAAATGTCAATTATGAACAATTTATGTATAAATAATGCAGGACAATGAGTTAAATTTGCATTTTCATACATTTTATGTAAATGATTTGCACAACCCTTGGGTTGGCAGGGATGTAAAATTCATCATAATAAAATTTCGCAACGCGATTAGAGCTTTCGCTTATATAATTACACATGATCGATGTATGCATTATTAAAGCGACATTATTCTCGTCTCGACAGAGTATATTTTTAATTGATCCATTGGCGAACGATTTGCCATTTGTCACTCATTCAGTGATCCAATAAATTGAACCCACAAAAAAAAAGTGAAACCAGTAAACCAAACATCATTAATCCCATCATATTGCTTATCAGTAACCAATTTGATCCACATTATTATTTTATTCTGTATTGATTTCTATACACACTTTGAATTCTCGCTTCATCATTTGAAACTTGAATAATGTATCAAAGTTCGGGAACAATTATGAACACGAAAAATGCCCATCCGCCAAATGCTGTCACATCAAATGTATCAGATGAAACAAATCATTTATTAAATCCGCTTCTGATCGAGTTAAATTGTTGTTATGAAACTTGTGACTAACCGCGCTAACAACCCGGACATCGATCAGAGGTCCATACGTTGAAATCATCGAAAAGCCAATATTTTTTGCAACACTGATTCGCATCGCCGCTCATCTATTGTACATATATCATCCGTTTTATTGAATAATCAAATATTATTGTCTATTGATTACTAAGCCTTGGCAAATTTTTTTTTATTGCCAGTTGACGATGGCAGTTGTCAACGACGAATGCCACAATTGTGACTCTTTCTATCTGTCTCTAAGATTGAAACCAAATTGTAAAACATTTTCCGATCGTGTCACTAATGCAAGCATCGCCTGTCCTAGATATTCGTCCGCGCACAGTTCGACTATAACCCACTGGAAGATCAGCTGATACCCTGTGCCCAGGCCGGAATCCAATTCAACACTGGTGACATTTTACAAATCATCAGCAAGGATGACCATCATTGGTGGCAGGCTAGGAAAGATAACGCGGCTGGTTCCGCGGGTCTTATACCATCGCCGGAGCTTCAAGAATGGAGGATCGCCTCGATGGCCTTGGAAAAAAATAAACAGGAACAAGGTAAGAGGGATTAGTCCTAATGGCTCCTAAAGTCTCCTTTAAACTCCAACGAGTCACCAAAAGTCCATCCAATCGTAATCAACTCGCGATAATCCGATATAACCTGGGCAAGATAATACGATGATGCGAGTTCCGCTTCATGAGATTAAAGTCTCCTGAGGGTGCCCTCAAGTGCCCATAAGGGGATTGTCGGTGGGAGAGTCATTCCCCGTGAATCGGATAATGGAACGAATCGGGTGGATCAGCCGATCTTGACGCCGGATCTTAGGAAGAAGCCAATCAAGAAGTTTAGTGTTGGTAAAACAAACTTGCAAACATGCCGAAAGCCATTGACTAGGGAGGAATATACATCACGCCTTAGTCTCTGGTTCTGTATATCATGCAATTGTGTGAAATCGTCGCTTAAAGTTATTGGAGAAATGTTTTTGTTTTCTTTTTTGTTTATATTGTTTGGTTTTAGTTTATTTGATTTTATTTGATTTGATTGACTTTGAATTTTATCCGATTGACTTTTACTTCGTCGGATTGATTCCTGTACCTTCGTCTGTACCGTATTAGAAAATAAGTTTCTCGCGCAAAGAAAATATTGTGGAACGAAAGTATGGTAACTGATTGGATTGACCTGAGTAGTAAACCCACAGATGGCATATTGCGTCTTTGTTTATCAACTAAAATGCTTCTTTTTCTTCCTTGTCTGTCTGTCAAAATGAATGTTACACGGAGAGAAATATCAAAGAATGAAATTAATGGAAGGCTCGTAGTGGTTAACCCATGTGAAGTTGGTTTTAGGCATCAAGTTGGTTCTTAGTTAGAGGCTTCAGAGTTCAACTGCCACGTTCTAAAGTTTTGTTCTATAATATTTCTCCCGTGTACACAACCACCAAGGGGAGAGCTTAAGTCCGCTAAAACGTTTAAGAGAAATTCAATTTGTGAGCGAAAATTCGGAAAAATTTTCATTTTATAAATCATATCTTCTTTTGATATCAAAAAATCTTCTGATACGATTTGTTTAATTTTTTTAAATTTTGGTTGACATTCTGAAGTTGTCTTGAATATTTCAGCGGACTTGAACTCCCCCCTTAATCATAACCGCTGCGCCCGTTCCAGCAGATCGCACTTCACGTATCCCGAAGAAATAAAATGAACATAACGATGTACCCGGCCATTGATCGGTATTCCCAAACTAGTTTTTCACATTGCCACGTTATCGTGTTGATCAAATCATCCGTCAGAATCACATTTCCGTTATCGCGCAATTTTACATGGCACGTGTGTGTATATACATCCATATATTATATATCTATCGCGTTTTGCAAGGTGAATGTTTCTTCATTATTGTCATATTACGTCAGCATCGAAGTGTAAATATTACTGCTCGTCTACTTTTTCTGTGTGACAATTTTTTTTTTTCGATGGAGCATGAGGTGTCGTAAATTGTTAACGATTAAGTCACGTTAGTCGGACTGTCTGAACGACTGCGCCAGTTTTTATGACCTTACATACGAAACGAAGTTGTTGCGGTAACAATTCATCGTCGACGTAAACGCGCCTTGGCGGTGCCAAAAATACACCACTGATTAGTATGGCTACAAAAATACCCTGTAAATCTTTCTTAAGTAGATGTAAATCAGCCTTAACCATAATAACGTCATGATTTACTTGGAAATATGCCAAAACTTCACGCGTACTCGCCATTGTGGGTTCGTGCGTGTGACCCAATGGTGTGATCGAACTCAACAATTTCTTAAATTCGAATGTTTATTTGCCCCAGATGGCCGAGTTCACAATAAACGAACATCACTGGCCAATTTTCGCGAAGAAACTTCGCTTGAAAGTTGTAAAAAAATTTGCGAAGTCAAAATTGACTAATACCCTTTAAATTTTCTTCCTCGTTCTTGTTGCATGCAAAAGTTTTGCGAGCAATTTGTTTTACAAGCAAAATGTTACGGACAAATTGTTCGCGAGCATCCAACCCCCTCCTCCTCTCCAAAGACTTATTTTGCGCCTTTGTCTTGCACTCAAAAATGTCACCTTTTCTGTTATGTTGGCGTACATTGGTTACTCAATTTAAAGTTACGTCAAACTGATTACCGCGCGGCGCTACTTCGTGATTTAAACTCATCTGTTCAATTTTTCAAAAAGTTTACACCATCCCCGCAAAACCGCGATAAAGCAGGAAACATTTACCGCAGTTTCTGCTGAGGATTAGCAAGCCCAAGAATGCGAGCGCAATAAATTCGTTAAATAACTCGATTGCACAGCTCGTGCGTGCATGCAAGAACTTTCTCGCGGATACGTCTTCGACCGCCGGCAGATTCACTTGAACTCGCGGCGTTTGCGTCTTTAAAGTGACTGCGGAGAGCCCTGAAATATTCAACGACGTAAATGTCGGTCGGGAGACGACCAACTTGAACAAGTCAAGCAGCCCGCTTGTCTCGCTTTTCTTTTGATGTCTTGTCAGTTTTGAATACAATATATCTATATACACGCACGCGCGCTCAAAAAATGCAACGAGTAGAACGACTTCAACGTAATAAAAGTCAAGGATTTTAATTACCATCGAATAACATTCGGCGCCATAATTTTTCATTTTTGACCGCAATCCGACTGTATTTTTATTTTCCGACCGCAATTCGGCTATATTATTATTTTCGAACCGCAGTTTGACTGTATTTGTCTGTTCCGTGACCGCAATTTTAACGATCGTACTAATTCGATATTATCAAGATAGATGGCGCTATCAACGAATTACTAATGAGAGGAATAATTTATTCGTTCCTTGGAAAACAGAGAGTCGCACAGTCGTTTGAAATGAAACTAAAACGCGCTATATATTTGCGGTAACACAATGGCCCGTTGACACCGTGACCAAAATGAATCCGCGAAGTGCAATTTGTTTAAAGCTACGAGCACAGTCGCGCCGGTCTTTCAGATAAGACTCTGAAATGTTTGTGAAATAAAAGGTAGTCATTAACATAACGTTGATGTAGTATTTGTTGCATTTTGCGTATAGTTGGAGTGACACTGTAATATTTTATGTTATGCCGGGCTAGATCTCGATGGAGAAGGAGGATGTTCATCTCACACCGACGGTTGCGACGGCTCGACAGGTACGAGTTCTGCCTGCAACTGCAAAGACACGCTTAGATTTCGCGTAGAGGCATGTTACTATGTACATGTTGTCCTAAAATTAAAATTTAGCTCTCACTCAAGTGAAGTTAGTCGGTAAGAGATACGATGCGCGCGCATCCAACAATCGGTATAAGATTGGCGGGAGATTTGAAATGAGGTTCATATTTAATTTATACATTTTCATTATTCAACATTAATACAAAACATAATTCTACAGACGTTTACAAAATATTTTTAAATAATAACAATACCATTATCAACAATTGAAATGTTTTCAACTTAAAATCTATTTTTAAATTACTATAATAAAAGTTATAAATTTTATTAATATAAAATTTATGATTTGAGTTTGGAACTTTGATAAGGTGAATATTTGCAAAGTTCACTCTTTATCGAAAAACGCGCCCATTTACTCCAGTTTAAAATAAAGATTGATTTCAAACGAGCGACACCGTTTCCGTCGTGGTAGAACGTCATTTTTCTTTGGATTACACTGGATAAAGCTCACCCATCGCGCGGGTGATCAAGTATACAGTTCTCGATCTGATTAATCATCATCACTAGTCTCCCACGACTTTATTTTCCTATCAGTCTCATCCTATCTAAATCGTCGCATGGGTCTCTTCACCACGTTAATCCCCTGGCCGTTTAATCGATGTAATATTCATGCACCTGAATTAAAAATTTAATAACACTTCCAACTTTATACCGAACCAACCTCAAAATCAAAATCTCATTTCCATTTTTTGGACAGATAAAAAATTATACAACCCTTTTTTCGTTATCTATTTTTTTCAGTTTTTATTGCCAAACAAATGAGATAACTTGGGTACGTTTTTGTGAAAATAAAACGAACCCCATCGTAAAGTATCCTGACATTATAACGACAAATTATTACAATACAAAAATGAATAGTACAGCCACGAGTATGAATAATTCATAACCAAATGAATCAGTACGTTTCGCGCGATGCGCCGTTTGTTATAAAATGTAAAACCTCTGCAATAAAAACGAAACATGACAATCCATGAAATTAAACCTCATATGATTACCGTCGAGTAAACGCATATTTAGGAGGACGCATATTTGCCGACGATAAACATTCGATTGCGTTCCGCGAGCATGTGTAACTGCATGAAGTTTGTATATCTTTTTCGTTATGTGTTCTATTTGAAGCTCGCTCTTTGAATAGCTTTAATTTATTTTCAAAAAAGCACTATTTTCAAAATTCAAGAAACTTTTTTATACCGCAATATATTTTGCCATTTTTTAAGAAAAAATTGGCAAAAAACATTGTCGCTGGATTTTAAAATTGCATAAAAAAGTTAAATTGAGATATTGTTTTAAAAATGTTCTACAAAGTTACATATTTTTCATTTTCTTTTTTTTATCAAGCTTGCCCTAGGATGTTAAACTGTTTACTTATTCATTTGTTCCATTCAATTAAAATGTACAAGATCATGCTTAAATTTTTAATTCATTCTACGATTAACTGACGACGAAAGTCACGAAACATTTTTGTCTGCCTCTTACTTTTTGCATTGTGACAAAAAACTTTAAACATTTTCTTAAGTAAGGAAAAAGTGTACGTTATGCAAAAAGTAATACAGAGCTCAGGTGAAAAGGCATCCTGTGACGTCGGCACCAGCACGTCTGCGAAAATTGCATGCCTCCATTACGCATCTCACTGTGTTATGCTTCTTAGCACGAAAATCATAATGCAGTAATGCCATTGAGGCTCATAACGTCTGCACTCTCTCATCTCGTCTTGCCACAGTCACGCATTTATAATATTTTTATCGTTTCACACACATCATGTGACCTGCTGGAACGTTTTACTATGCAAATACACCCGAGTTTCGTATGCTTTTTGTTATAAATAAATTAATACAAAAAACTCGCGACAAAAATTGTATCAAAAGTTACTAGATTTCCTGTCAAATTTCTGACGGTGTCACCTAGTGGGACAAATTATTCAAAGGAACGAATGTAAAGCTCAATAAAATGTTTGAAAATTACACTATTTCTGAAAAACAACATATCAGGACTCATAGCTCGAGGGATGCACAGACTACTTTGTGAATAACCGCAACTAGGGACGAGAGTTCGATGCCAGCCAGAAATTTTTTTTAGAATTTTTATTTAATTTTTTAAATTCAAATAAAATTGTTCTAAACAAATTTTGAAATAAAATTAAATTTGTAGGAAATCTAGTAAATTTTTTACGACATACTTTTCCATTAGTGATCTGCTGGTTATGTCTCGCTAGAAACGTCAAACAGCTTTAGAAAGAATCTTTGATCTCATCAATCAGCAAATGCCAATGGGAAAAATTTCGAGAATTACATCAACGTCGTCGCGTGGTCGCATCATTTTTCATCAAGTTGATATACTTTTCAGTGCAATTTCGTTCGGTTCGCTAATGAAGCAAAATGGTTTACGTTTGAATAATCAGGATCGTAAGCCAACATCGTTTAATGAACCAATGAAAATCAGTTACACCGACGGGAATTTTAACTTGCTTTTAATTCAGTTTCTTTTTTTTCTTTCTATTTCCCTCCAAATTCAATTTTAATAAATTTTCACAAATTCGAACACGATAAGCGTGTCACGTTCTCGTCACGGTGGTTTAATTCTATTACACCGTTGGAATACAATAAATAATTGGTCAATTTTTGTCGCACGCGTTGCAAATGCCAACTGTTTTAAAAACAAATTTTAAAAAATTATAAACTTTAAGAAGATTAACGGTACATTATTTAAAACCAAGAGAATTGATAAAGTTGAACCGTTTTGATTAATCAGTGAAATGAAAACGTGACAGAAAATAAAATGCGCAGTTTTCTATCAGCCAGGCAGCTCATCTTTTCATCAACTCGTGAAGAATGCGAAATGTTGAAAATTCGATTTCTGTCTAAAGTTGGTTATAAAATTGTAATCGATAAACGTAAGATGCACTTTTATGCAAAGTCTGAATTTTGCAAGCCACTTCTCCCAAGTACCTAATTTTTCACCGCGTTTCGCACTCGTGAATATTTTACCGCTGACTTTTTTTTTATCGAAAGGCAGTTCTCGTGTCCCAACACTGATATTTATAGTTGCTTGCTGCGCCGCATAATGGCACACATATCATCCATCCTACTGTCTCGATCATCTGCAATGATCTCTTCGGGACACACTTGTTTAAGAAAAATGTATTTTAGACGATACAAACAGCTATTTTTCAAATCTTCATTTACCCAAGATAACATAAAAAATGAACCAAAAAATTCAACAATTCAGAGGTGCTTTGTTTCCCAATAGATTTTCATCCCTTTTAGTCATGATCACGAACAATGAATAAACGTCTTGTCATTTCATTTGTACAGCAATTACCAAAAAGTTTAATTCTCGTAGCGCTTCGAAATACCAATGGTAGATCACGAATGTTGAACAAACGCTGCGAGGAGCACTTGATCAGGGCGGATGAAATTTTCAGCATCACAAAAATCATCATTGTGACAGATTTTTAATTCAGCGTTTTGTTTGCAGTCAATTGCTCAATATTTGGTCGAAAGAAGAAGCAGTATAAGGATAAGTATCTCGCAAAACACAATGCCGTATTCGACCAGCTGGATCTGGTCACGTACGAGGAGGTTGTAAAGCTCCCATGTAAGTACATTTTTTATTCAGATTTATTGCCCGGTTCGGAGATTCTGATTTTTGTATATAAAACTGACTTCTGTATTCCCCGACCGTGGTATCGATTCGGAATCGAAACAATAATCGAAGTTTAAGAATACAGCATGGCAAAGTTTGCTGATTGAATATTCATTCGCAGATCCCGCCTTCCAACGTAAAACTTTAGTTCTATTGGGCGCTCACGGTGTTGGTCGTCGGCATATCAAAAACACAATAATAGCTAAACATCCTGATAAATATGCCTATCCCATTCCACGTAAGTTTCAAACAATATTGCATTTCAAATCGTTTCATTTGCAATTTAACGAGAGTTCGGCAAGTTTGGTAAGAAAATATGATGAAAAGTACCATTTCAATTTTTCAATTTTCAATATTTAGTTACCAAATTGATTTCCAAAGTATGGAGAACGAAAATTTGTTCTTTGATTCTAAAAGGAAACCAGTTATAAATAAAATAATAAAATAATAACAATTTTTGAAGGAAACAAAACTAAATATAAGAAAAAATAATTGAAATAAGATGAGCAAAATTCAAAAGGAAATTGTTTGTTTAATGGAAAGAAAAATTGGCTTGATGAAACGGAAAATTTATTTATTGTCTTTCTTTTTTATTCAAGCAAATTGTGCATGATTATTCAGCAGTTTGAATTCTGGTTTTCAGATACAACGAGACCTCCGCGACCTGACGAGGAGAACGGTCGTAATTATTATTTTGTGTCGCACGATGAAATGATGGCAGACATCGCTGCTAACGAGTACCTGGAATATGGTAAAAATTTGACATTGATTTGAAAAAAAAAATTTTGAATAAATCCAGAATTGAACAACCACAAATTTGTATCCGAAATGCAAAAATATTAAAGATTTATATTATTGTTGGTTTTAATGCGGACACTTTAATTCAGGATAATACAGTCGACTGATTAAGCTGAAATGCAGACAAACTAAATGTAATGGTTTTCTTCGTTTTCGTCATTAAGAGTAATTTCCCGGCGGTAATTAGTACCTTAAAGTACAGTGCAGTTAGATATGGCATTTGGAGCCGGATGTGTCTGCAATTCTGCGTACTTTGCATACGTCTTGAGATTTCTTTTTTATTCTCTTTCTCTCTCTCTCATCTTTTCGTAACTATTTACACTTATACCTTATTCATTTAAACGTAAGAAAATAAACCCGAGATAAAAAAAAAGTTCGTAATATTATCATCCAAGTTCGCAAAGTCGTCAAAATAATAACCCAATTCGTTCGCTCTAATTATTAGGTTATAAGATTACAAAACGGTCGAATTATTTCACAAATTCTCAAATTCTTTTTTTCCTCGTTATTCAAATTCACCTAAATAATTATTACCGTCCTTATTTTATCATCATTATTTTTTGTCGTTATTTTTTGTTTTTATTTTAAACAAGATTTTTAAATTATTTGTATAACTTTTTTATAATTAATTGTTAATGAATTGATGAAAAGCGAGCATCAGATGCGCGACCTAATTATGAATACTGCATAGGCTCAGTTCGATCGACTGTAGTTTCGCTGGAGCTCGTTCTATTTTTCACGTTATTTGCACTAAACTTGGTCCCGACACATTGCAGGAACCCATGATGATGCTATGTATGGCACGAAATTGGAAACTATTCGAAAAATTCATGAAGAAGGCAGAATGGCTATTCTGGACGTGGAACCACAAGCACTCAAAGTTTTGCGCACAGCCGAATTCGCGCCGTATGTTGTTTTCATTGCGGCGCCCCAACTCCAAAATCTTGCCGATGTAAGTTTCAAGTGAACAAAATGAAATCTTTCCAATATGAAAACAAAAAAAAAATACAATTTGTTTGTTCGCTCTACTGGAGACCAAACTAGAGAAAACTCAATATGAACAAAATTAAAAAAAAGGTTTTAAATGTAATTAAACAAAAGAAAGTTGCAAGCAAAAATATAAAAATAATCATCTTTTGAATGTTAACAAATTTGACGCGGATGGTTAATATCCAAATGTTATGTTTCAGTACGACGGCAGCTTAGAAAGACTAGCAAAAGAGTCCGACATGTTGAAGCAAGCGTACGGTCACTTCTTCGACCTTACTATCGTGAACAACGACATTGAAGAAACCATCGCACAACTGGAAGCAGCAATTGAACGAGTGCACACACAACCACAGTGGGTGCCAGTTTCTTGGGTCTACTGACAGCGAACCTCGCCGATTCGTCCGGTCCTCGCTCCAGACTGCAACGGCTCATCGAGAGGCAAACAGTAAGCACCTGATTGCCACTTGCATTTTTAGCGAGAAACAAAAAAAAGTATCTGGTCAGGCGTGAATTGTGCGAGATGACACAAACACAACTTAAATTGAACTATATAAAAAAAAACAAAAGGTGAATAAAATGAGAAACCACTTGGAGAGCCAAAAGAAGACTCCAAGTCAGACCAATCAAATTTCAGTCATCGAGCGCGTTATAATTGTGACAACTAGGCGATTTGAGTGTGACTGCGAGCGTGTTCATAATTAATTAATTCATAGTCATGTTCAACGATTTCAGCTTTTATGGATAAAAATACCGTGACGATCTGGTATGCCTTAGAGGGTCCGGTTATGTATGCAATTCATGTACCGCGAGACGTCGTTTTCATTTCTGTACAGTTGACTTTTGCGATTTGCGGTTGAAAGAATGTTTCGCGCACGTAAGAGTGGCGTTCGTCTAGTTTTTAAGGAGTTGAGAGTCGAGCGACTGAATTACACGAAGGGAGGCTTCGACAATGGGCAACCGGTCGTGTGCCAGATGGAAGGAACACTTGGTTCAAACGAGATTCGAAATCATTTGGGACTTGTTTTCGTTTCCGTTCAATCGTCGAGATACTCCAACCGAGAAAGAGTGTCTCTAGTCAAAAGATTAGGGGCGCATAAACGTCGAGGGAAATGTCGGGGCGTTGAACAGGTGTGAAGGCACAAAATCAATAGATGAAAATCCGAGGAATAGAACAAGCTCATCTACGACGCTCTTTCAATTTTACTGTCCCTACACAAAAGTAGCTCCTGATTCGCGGCTCGAAAAAAAATCATACTCTTTCGATTCTTGAAACGGGTTCTATCCTCTTCGACTACGGCATACCTTTCTGCAATAAAATAAATGATGAAACAAAAATTAATAAAACTGATAACTCAAAGGAAAAAAAAAGTGAAAGAAATCCCCGTCAATTAAGAGCTGACGGTCATCGAAACCTAATTTTAGATTGTATAGATACCTAACTTATGATTAGCAATTACGTAGAACTTGGATATATTATATATACATATACATTATAAATACAAGTATCAACCTGTCAATGATAATCACGCTCCATCTATAGGCGCCATCTTTTCCAATGGAGTGTTATAAAAAGCGTGTGCTGGTTGAATGTGTGGAAGGACTCTTTTTTTCCGTTCCTTTCCGAATATCGTACATTTCAACATGAATGCATTTATGATGAGAGAGGTTGGTGTTTCAAAGGTGTCTCAAAGATTTGTCGGTGTCAATTTATTTATTAATCTTTTTTTGCTCTCGTGATATACTTTCTATGATTCCATACTTGTGTGTACTCTACATTTTCCAATAACAAAAAAAGGCATTGTAAAACGAAGAGGAAAAAAAAATTGCAAAGCATGACTTATACTTCTGTGCCATTTAGTCTGTAATATCTTTAGTTTGTAACAAAAGTTCAGTTCTCTGAATGACATTCCAATAACTCTTGCAATCCGAGATCTTCCCTTTTTTAAATGCTTTTACTTGTATCTTGTCATGATTATTCCATTTTTCAGTGTTATATTAATTTTAACTTTATTTATTAACTACTCATACAAAATGTATAACACCACAATATATAATCTATATTTTTATACACCGCAGTTTAAACACTTTTGAGCTAAAGTCAAATTCAATTTTGCATGCGTCTCAACTTGAAACTTGTATTGACACATACTTTAACTTCATTGTACTTATAGCATTATATGAAACTTGTATGAACCGATATAAAGTTTTATAAACATGTTTACAACTGAGTTTTCGACCAAAGAAATTGGTTACGAACATCGCACTTTGGGAAACTGTGAGAAGTAAATAAAGAAGGGAGAGGAAAAAGAAGAAGCAGGGAAAAAGAAGAAAATTCAAACCTCCCGAAAGATCAATCTCATTTTCGCTCAAAACACGTACTTTGATCTCTTCCAAATTTTATTTTCGTGTGTCTCGTCCTTGTAACTGTCTATGATACACGATTCCTAGATGATAAATTGTAATCAGAAACTGCACAACCCCGACAGACACAATGACTGCCGTTTCTGAATTAAGATCTCGCAGTGCTGCCATTCGGGTTGAGCATCGAGGCTCTAACCCAGAGAAAAACGGTCCCTTACGAAACCAAAAAAAAAAAATGAAAAAAAATAACGAAATGTTCAATGCAACAGAATTAGTTTAACAGATTCAAGATCGGCGCCTATAGCTGCATTCTCGTCTTTTCCTGCTAGCAGGCAGAATTGAAGTCATTACGTGAAAAGAAAAAAAAAAGCTCCCGAACACCCTGGCAAAATGCTTCAAGAGTTATCACAGTTCCAAAAAAAACTCCCCGGAGTTCCTTTCCTTGGGCCTTACTGCGCTTGATTCTATTCAATCTTCATTGTAACGAGTTTCCAAAATTCATAGACTGATGATGCACAAATGCTCCAGAGTCAAATGCATTGAAAAATAAGGAACAACAGAAAAAAAATCTAAGAAGTTCAGAACGCACGGACAAAACTCGGTTTACAGTCATAACCCTCGTACAAAAAAAAACATGTAATCGAACGACGAATTAAGTAAAAAAATGAAGAAAACCAACCAAAAAAATGATGAAAAAAATCATAAAAGAAACGCGATTTCATAGGTAATTTATAACGTACATTCAAATAACTAGTTAGTTTATCAGCATGTAACAGATCTATTCAACCAGATTTTAATCGAAACGGAGGAATCAGGGAGTAACGCTCGTGCAGGTGTTTTACGATTAGAGAGAGGAGAGCATGATTGAATACAGTAAACATAATTAAAGATGTAACTTATAAATAATGAAGACAAAAAACAATGATAAAAAAATCAAATAGTGATTTGAATACCAAAACCGTAGGAATGGATTGTATGCGGATGTGTTATAATCAAGATATAAGCCATTGTGTATCCCGAAAATGTATTCGCCGATATAGTAAAAAAGAAGAAAATAACAAAGAAAAATTCTTATTTGTAACTCACGATGAAAAAGTGATTATTCTTTTTTCGGAATCAAATGTTGATCGACAAGGTTTTTCTCTTGATTTCATTGTACAGTTAAGCTGGCGTAGTCATTTTTCCACTTGAGCCAATGAATATAATTTTAACTGCGCGATTACTAACAAAAAATGAAGAGATCAATTGTTAAATTAATAAGATTGAGAGTGCGTGCATTTTAATGTTACTGAACAAAAAAAAAGGACCAGATTTTTCCGTGCTGCGTGTGAACCTGTTTGGAATATATTCTTAGATTTGTTCAATTGTTATCGACAAAAATCGGTTTCGTCAAATTAGAATTTATCAATTGTTTCAACCTGTACATTTTTTAACTGCAAGTTTATTATTCAAATTATAAATCACATCAGGGTCTGAGATTACAGAGTTTTATTAGGATAAAAATAAAGTTTAACAGTTGATTTTGAACTAATTTTTAAAATTATTGTATTAAATTACTGAATTGGCTTGTTGAGAAATTTTACTACAAAATGGAAAAAGTTATTAAAACATGTTGTGTATTAATGTAACTGAAATAATTTTCACGCGAAGACTATACAACACTCTCAAAAGACTAAACTTTTACACGTGTCAGTGAAAAACATAAAGTTTAACATTGCGTTGATGTTATGTTCATCGTTTGATTGTTGTATGACGTAACAAATCCTTTTATGAATGTTATCGCTTATTCACTGAGTCGTGCAGAAGATTTTGCACAAGTGCAAAAGAACATTTTTATGTCGATTGAATTGCAAAAAAACTGTAAACTATAACTTTTTCTCTGATGTATGATATTCGTTCCGTTTTGTGTGAAAATACATTCCAAACAGTTGATCATGACTCGAAAGGAAACCTGGACTTAAATAAGGGAAGGATGTGGCGTCGTCGATTCGAAAAAGCGGTCAGAAAGATGAATTTGATAGTGAAATTTGTAGCGTGGTTGAAAGTAAAATACAATCACTTGTGTGCTCGTAAAACTGGTACGAATGTTGAGCAAATGTTTGCATAGTTTTAAATGATGGAATGTAACAAATCGTAAGTGAAAAAGTAGAAGGGTGAATAACAAATTAACGAAGAAGAGAGCGACGGATCAGAAAAGGCACAGGTGATTTTTAAAACAGAACTTTAATCATGATTTGTAGCTGCCAAGCTGTTTTCAATTTTGTGAGCGTTGCACAAGCGTATCAACGATGGGTGCAATGATGAGAAACTCGTTGATGAAAATATAAAGAATAGCAAATGGGGTGTGCAAGTGTCAGAGTGAAGTGTACACATCATTGAAAAAAAAAATTAAAAAAAAGAAAAAGAATAAAAATGGAATGATTTTAGAGTAAGTTGTGGATTGACGACGGGTCTAAAGAAAACAATAACAATTCATTATGTTTTTTGTGATTATAAATGAGAGGAAGAGACGAAAAGTATTATAAACACGTTGTTAATTAATTAAATTAATAAAACTATCCCAAAAATAAGCTCTGTTGAATTCCCTAAGCCTTGCTTTCTGCAAATGTCATTCTGCATTATTTGATATTATATTACAGTATCAAAACGAAATTACAATATTGAATAAATAAAAATATCAATGGAAAATGTGACGTCTGTATAGAAATGTATATAAACAATTTATTACAACTCTGAGAATTACATTGCACAGCCTTTCAAAATTGCATATCTATTTATTATACGAATTAGGATGGCATGATTAAGACAGTTTGTGTTTCCTTTTGAGTGGGTGTCTTCTTGTGGAATTGAGTTTCTTGTTAGTTATTAGTGTCGATAACAGTGGATTAGAGATAGGTTCCACTTCTGTGCAGTTCGTTTGCTCCATTGAGAACATGTATTCCAGATCCACGTCGTACCTAGAAACAATGCGCTTTATTATAAATCTGTTTTCATCCACGGTGTAACTTTGTTTTAATATTAGTTGGAAATATAAAAGTCGTTTATATACCTGGGAAGTTTCTCCCTCAGATACGAAATTACATTGTTGCCCAGGTCCGATGTTCTGCTCATTATGAAACTAGACAAGTACCGAGGACTTTTACTTTTTTCAGCGCAGTGCATCAGCAGTGCCCAAGATTTGTAATCCGAGTCCAAAACATAAGTATTGTAAATTCCCTCATCTAAAAAGACGTCAAATGTTAAAGTAAAATTCTGTAATCAAATTATATGAAATTAAATTCGCGTTTGAACTATTAAATAATTTTATACGATGATCGGCAATTGAAGTAATTAGAACTTTCGGATAAATTGGATTTTATGAAAATCAAAAGTAATTTACAAAGATTAAATTGAAATGTGAATAATTTATAAACTAAGAAAAAATAAGTAATTAAATGAAAAATGCTTTACTGACATGGGACTTCTGCGTGGATCCAATGCGCGGGTGATTCTGGATCAGGGATTTTCCATGTGATATTTCCTGCAAGTTGTTCATTGATTGGATCATCTGTGAAACTGTACGTAAAGTTCATAGTAACTTCTGCGCTCTCGGATGAAACTGAAAATTTGGCTCGCATGCATCTGTAGGCAAGAGCCTCCTCCGAGCTGGCGTAATACTGAATCACAAACCACGACCCTAAAAACTTGAATAATAATTCATGATTACCTACTTTTGTTATTAATCCAAATATATCATTCCTGACTAATCTTAATCATCACTTCCATTCTAAAAGTTAAAATTCAATTGTTTTCTTAAATTATATTCATAATTTTTGCATAATTTATAGTTTTTTTCGTTTTGTCTTCGGTTATTTAAATGTTGTAACAATTATTGTTATTTTAAAAATGTTAGCCAAACAGAAAAGTGGAGTAAAAAACATGTCGAAATATTCTTAGGACTTTAAAATGACGTACGCCTATCTAAATTTAGAAAAGAAGAATGTTTTAGAAGGGTCGAGGCAGAAGATACGCGAAAAAAAAAAATTAAAAACAATTTTTACAACCATGACGCTTTGCTACTTACTAAAAAAACATTACTTAAATAAAATTTATGAGAGTAATATATTTTATATTGATTCTATATCGTTATATAATTTATTATTTGAAAATTTATCTTTCTTACAAGTTTGAATTTAAAATGTTTTAATTAATATTTTATTAATTGAATTTTTATATAAATTTTAGATTCTTCAACGTTTTACATCTTTTAAGCTTTTACATTTTCAATACTTTTTTAACTTATCTAAGGAAGAGAATTAAAACATAATCTAGATCTTGTAACAAGTTTATCTTATAACTTGTTCAATATTTTTCATTAAATCACATTAAAAAAATGAAATCCTGGGCGGTGCAATCAAGCTTTCACCAACAATATAATCTAAATTGTGTTACTGCTCATCCGTAAAATTAACGTTCCAGGATATGATAAGACTAACAAGTTTTATCAACCGGAACAACATCCGTGAAATTAATTAAAATATCTAAGATTTTATTCTGAATTTTTTAATATTAAAAAAATGAAGATAAAAGTTTTGCCTTGACTCATTACTCATCACGCATCTGATAAACTTTGATTCATCTCCGTTAAAAAAATATTCAAGTGTCTCATCATATTATAATTCTGTCATGAAAAATAAAATTGATGTAAAAAAATTATATGATAAGAAAGTTTTTGTAAAAAAGCTATTTTCTTTTTAACTTGTAAGGGAAATTGTTTTGTTAAAAAAGACTGAATACATTAAATAAATATTGAAATGAATACTACGTTTGCTCACAGTGAGAATACAAAATGTTACCTTGGAGATGTCAAAGTTGCGTATTCCTTTAACTTTGGGACATTTAGTTTTATCGTCGGGTCTTTTCCAACCGACACCACTCACATGATCATTCAAACTTGTCACGAAAAAGAGTAAACTTAAAAAAAGGATATCGTAGCGTTTTATTATCAATGAAAACATGCTTGTCGCGTGCTCGTAATCGTGAATACGACCGCGCGCGAGCCACTTCTTCTCTCGTTTGAAAGCTTCTTTCGCTGCCATACAGTTTAAACGCTCGGAGCTACCCACGCGAAGAAAACACGATAAAACAACACACTCGCCAAGCCAGTATCCTTCATACCAGACAAGAGGGGATATATCACTGTTATCTTCTATACCTCATCCTTTTTATTGTCCTCTCTTCGATCGTACTTATAGATTCCTTATGAAAATATCTCAAAATTTTATACTTCACGCAAAATTTACTTTAAAAATAGTACTGAGACCGCGTAAAATCGACGGTATATGTACGTTTTCTTTTATTTTCATTTATTTTTTTTTAACCAAAGTTAATTAAAATATTATTTAAAACTAACTAAACTAATTAAATTGAACTAATTAGATTATTATTTAATAAACTAATGAAAAATTTAATTAATTTTTTTTTATTATTTATTAATTATTAAATTAATGTCTTGAGAAATAGGTGAAACAAAATTTTACAGGTATAAGAATGCCACTTCGATAAAAACCGCTTTTATCTAAAAACAAGTTTAGGTATTAGTTCGAAATTATAATGCTGGATCAGATAAAATCTGATTTTCTATACTTATTCCACTATCCATTCAGAGAAATGATTAATATAAAAATCTTCATAACAAAGAGAAAAATCTAGAAAAGAATGTGAAATTGTAGATGAAAATGTTTCATTAAAAGTAAAATGAAAAGTTGAATTTTGTAGACATAAATAGATGGTTAAAAACTTGTCTTTCTTTTATTTTACAAAATATTAATTAACATTACAGTCTATACAATTTGCTAAAACAATTAATACTAATAATATTTATCTAAACTTAAGTTAAACATCAGAGAGACTATTCACAATCAATGCAAGTTAAGATTAATATATCAAGATTAAATTGTTTGTAATAAATTAATAATTTTTTCAAATTTCAAAATGACTATTGCATAGATAAAACCTATATTACACGAATCGTATGACTCTTGTACTGCGCATGTCAACTTCATCAACTCCTTCATCGAACTGTAAAGCCCGGTGTCATTTCCAAGGTGGCTTCATCTTTTGATCCTTTCCTAGTTTCTGTGGCACGGTGACGTATTCACTGGTGTCAACTCCAGAAGCCTGAATAAGCGTAAACTTGAATATTAACAATTAATTTGCATTCTCTCATCAAAACAACAACTTTTCAATTAAACAAAAAAATAAAACAAATAAAATGAAAGTTAAAATTTGAAAAGTTTAAAAACAAAAACTTTAAATGAATGAAAAACAATGAATAAAACCCGAACGAGTTCTTTTAAATTTGAAGTTTGAATTTCAAAGTTTAAAGTAACATTATGGTTACCTCATTACCTCTGAAATAGGTTGCCAAGTAACACTGTCTTCACTCATAATACTGAGTTCCTTTTTAGTGTAATGTTTCTTTGGCACTTCTCTGTAAATTGGCGGTGGCGTGATATTGCTTTCTGTCATTCTCGATTTCAAAATATCATCACTAGATTGCTGCATGTCCAAAATCTGTAACAAAAATAACGTGGTCAAAAAACAATTTCAAAGTAAAAACGTAATGATTAAAAAACAAAACGATGTTTTATTAAATACCATTTGGATGTATCCTCTGAGATCATTCTTGCTATCTTTTTTGCTATTTGTAGGAACATCATCATTCGATGTTAATGTTACCAAACTCTCAACTCTGTCTTCCCTGGACCTAAGTCCTCTTGATTCTAAATTAGCCTCTAATTTCATTGGATCTTGGTACATCTTTTTAGCATGATTTAATGTGAATTCATTATTCAACGGGTTCCTCAAGTCGAAAAATTTGTCCACGTTGATTTTTTGAAACGATGCCAAGTTTTCACCGTTTCCACCTGAAATTTATCCAATCAGTCATTTATTCAAAAAAAGTTAATTCAATTGTAAAAGACAAAACAAATGTTTTTATAAAATCAGGCAAACCAAGATGTTGCAATCAACCTGAAATAATTCGCAGAGCCTGTTGCCACTGCCTCTGCATGACCGAATGCAACTGTTCGACCAACTGATTCTTGTTAGCTTGCTGAGAATTTAATTGTGCTTCGAGCATAGTTGTCTTTTGTGCCACTTGAGCTAACTGCAATTCGTACAGTCGTTTCTCCTCTTTGTGTTTCTCTTCGAGTAAATTTATTTCCAGTTGATGTCTGTGAAAAAAAGGTAAAGAAAAGAAAATCATTACTCAGACCGTTTTAGAATCGTATTAAGTTGAGAATTGGATATGAGCTTGCTTTCTCACTTGTCAATGATTGTTTTAATTTTCCGTGTCGCGCATTCGGCGATGGCTCTTTGTTTAGTCTCTAATTCAGTTTGAAATGCAACTTCAGCCGAATCGAGTTGTGTTTGAAACTCAAGCTGCTTTGCTTTTACCACTTCGTCTAATTGTTTTTGATAAACGTCGCGCAGTTCACATCGTACTTTGTCTTGTTGCTCGAGAAGCGTGGCGGTTTCTTCTTTTGCTTGTTTCTAGAGAAAAAAACGAATCCGTTTTAACAATCTTTATCATCTGAATATAAAAAAAATGAAATAAAAAGAAATAATACCTCTGCCTTAGTTGCTGCATCAACTGCGGACAAAAGAGCAAGTTTATTCTGTTCTAAATTGTGTCCCCTATTTATCTCCTCCTTGAGTTTGAATTGCAAGTTCTCCTTTTCTTGTCGCAGAGCTGTTAATTCTGCCCCGCAAGTGTCCAAGGCCGCATGGATTGCAGCCATCTCTTTTCGAACTTCACCGTTCTTGGCCCTCTCCTTATTCAGATCTTGCTGAGCATTACGAAGCAGCTCTTCCAGCTGATGATTCTTATCCATCAGTTTATTGTAATCCTCCTTGATCTGATCGCAGACTTTTTCCTTCTGCTGAACGAGGGCCTTACAATTGTCCAATTCATCAGCATGAACCCTTGCCATCTCAGCTTTATCTTTCACCAAGGAGTCGCTTTTCTCTTTGTACCCAGCAGCGAGGTCTAAGGCTTGCGACAACTCGCCCTGACATTTGTTGATCTTCGTTTGTAGATCTGTTATTTCAGTTTGGTGTCTCTCGGTAATACTCTTAAGGGTACTTTGCGAACTGTTGTACTCAGTCTCCAAGTTTTGATACCTTTGTTTCAACTTATCCCAGGAACTTTGAAAATGATTTATAACTGAATTCTTTTTGTTATCAATGCGAATTGCCACGGCAACTTTTTCCTGCTGCTCCAAAAGCTTTTTTTGTAACTCTTGTATCAAGTACTCGCAGTGCTGTGAAAAAAAGGAAGTTCATTTTAAATATATTTTTGTATTAAATAATTTTTTACAGCTTTTATTTTTAATTTATTTAAGTCTAATTTTATTTCAATTTATTCAAATCAAAATTACCTCTCTTCTCAGTTTCTCTTCTTCTAATTTTATCCTCAACATTTCTTCTGGCGATTTGCTATCGTCCTGCTCCCAAAAGTCGGACAGTGCCAACAGCCTCTGTGATTTTCTAAAAAATAGAACAAAAATCAATTTCAATTATCAGTCAGTTATAACTATCAATAAATAAATAAATAGTTATGCACTCACAAAAGACATGAATCTGAAATCAACTCCCCGTTGTTTTTTTTCTTATAACACCCAGTTTTGAGTTCCTCTTCCAAGCTGCCTTTAGCGTTTCCTTCGCCGAACAAATCCACAGAATCAACCGGCTCGGACCCATTAGCCTTGGTGTTATTCAAACTATCAAAGAAAACCGAGGTCGCGTCTGGGAACTTCGACGCCGAGGCCTTCTCGAAATTGGACACATAAGAAGTGCCCAGGTCCGAACCAAAAGTGTTCCTGGTTCTATACGCCGTTCCGTTTTCGTTCCTCTGGTCGCTTTTATTTAAAGACCTTGACCTCTCGCTCTCCTCCTCGTTCTTCCAACTTTTGAAGTCGGCTACCAACTTGTCCGGGTCGGCGTACTGCGTGGAGTCGTCATGCGAGAGCATCAACAGTTCCCGGTCCTTGAGGAAGTCCGACTGGTACCTGCTAGTTGTCGAGTTGTCGATCTTCTTCTGCTCTGCCATCTCGATCTCGCGCAGCATCTGCTCCACCTCGACCAGGTTCATCTCGTCGACCTTTCTCTCGGAGTCTGTCGATTTATAAGAACGAGATGAAAAGAGTGACCTTCGCGTTTTGGAGGACAGACTGGTGTTACGGTTGTCGTGCGGGTTATTGTCATTTGTTGCATGCAGTTGCGGTCTCAGCAACGAGGACTGGTCATGCTTGTCCCAGTTAGATTTTTGAGTGTTAGAGCCCACGCGCATCGCAATCGGTTTATTTGTTAGCGAACATGGAGTCGACGGCACCGACGCGCAACGCCGTGACCTTGAACTTCCGTTCGCCTGTAAGTTAATTCCAAACTTTTAATTATTACATTTTCCATCGTCACCAATTTTCATCAATCCTTCATTACTCAGTTAGTTTGTTTATTTACTTAATTGTTAGTTCACTTCTTTATTTATTTACTTTGTTTACTTTTTTAGTTATTTACTTACTTGTTTGTTTACTTACTTAGAATTTAATTGTTAGTTTTATTTTTATGAAAAATTTCGAAACCGTTTTGACAGGTTGTTTTGAAACATACCCAACTGTGTCGCGAGGGACTTTTTCTCACTGACGTCAGGCTCAGACTGCCGTCGATGCTGCTGTCCCTGGACTCGATGGCGTAAACGCGATTCTCCAGAGACTGTACGTGCTCGATGATCTCTGACACGACGCCGGGTTTTGTCGAGCCAAACTCGTCCTCGGATTCGGTTGAAGGCACGATAAATAAGTCGGGCGGTATCAACAACAGAACGTCAGTGTCATCGGATTCACTCATCCCGCAGTCGAACAATGCAACATCGTTAGAATCGACGCTCACAAGTAGTGCACTTCCTGTCGTTTGATTGCTTTTTTGTTACAAGAATTGGGGTCGTGTTTTATTTTTGGACGCGCAGGTTATGTTTGTTTACAAGCGTCCAAACACCTGGCGAGGGGGTGGAGTGCAGTGGAGGGCGGGGAAAACACCAACGCCACCTACTTGACCAGTGGCGCGAAATTCAAAACTTAATACACCTGTTTTGACATAAATAATGAAAGTTTACATTAATTTTTTATTAAAAAAATCTAAATGAATAATTTACATCATTCTTTATTAATATTTCTTGTTAATTTACAATAATATGGTATATTGTTGATGATGTAAAAACGTTTTACATTGTTGCTGAGTTATGTTTATTATAAAATTTATATAAATTTGACTAATAGAGATCTTTTAAATAAAACGATATTGAATGCGATGTGAAAAAACATACTCCAATGTTTAATTTGATAGCGCCCGCCAGCAGTTATGTACATGATAAAGCGCTTATGATTTAGATATCATTTTTGGTTCATACAAATTGTAATATTTACATCACAAAGAACGCGAACCTGGCGAGATGTCGCAGTTTTGCAATTGTATGGCAAATCATTTTCTACAGATCAGTAATAAAATTATAAATAAATAACAAAGTATAATTTGTATGATAAAAAAAATAAAACAATTGAACAAATTTTCATCGCCTTGAACAAGGCAATATATAAAATATAAAAATCTCACCGATAGAACAAAATAAATCCAATTTTTTTTCACCAAGAGAAAACAGATATAAATTCATATAAAAAGATTGTGTCGGGAGAAGACATAGTTCTTGTAATCACAAAGTCGAATTGAAAAAAAATAAAGAACATTCTTCTCCAGAAATGAATAAAATAAAATAAAATAAAAATAAGCAACGCAAACTGTTACTTCCGTGTTAATTCAAATCGGTGGGTTCTTCTCGCCACTTTTGCACGGCTTCTCTCCGCGCGTCAGGGACCAGTTGTGACCGCATCCCACCCAGAACATTGCTCGTTGCTTCGGTCGCGAGAATGATGGGTTTCACGACCGTCGGTGGGATTTGTCGCAAAACTCCACCTACAGCTCCTGACATTCCTTTTTGTTCGTGCTCCTCGCTTGCCACTCGCACTAATTGTGTCGCTGTTTCTCCAAGTCCCTAAAGAAACATCAAAAATACAAATTTACATTTAAATTCAACTAATAAATTTACATTTCAAAGTTACATTTTAAATTTAAATTTCAAATTTACATCGTAAACTAAACTGAGAATTATAAATATTGTAATCCTTGATGTCAACTAAGTAACAGTTTTATTCAAGTTAATTTACCTCTTTGACTAATAAATAAGCATTAGCAACTCCTTCTCTGATGTCAATCGGTTGATTATAATATCGTTTTCGGCGTCCACCTTTCTGATTATTCTTTTTGCACCGTACGCTCGGACCAGGACTGACCATGTCGTATGCCGTTTCAGCTGTACTTTGGATGGCAGCGACCAATCGAGAAGTCAGTTCTAAAGCAGCCATGGCTGTGGAGGTGGTAAAACTGTTCGCCCCCCGCTGTAGACCTCGTACGATCCTTCCGTCTTTTTGGTACTGCTCAATGGGAAGCCGAAAAAGATCAAAGATCCCTTGAACTGAAAGAATGAAAAAAAATTATAAAAGCAGTCAATAAATGGAATTCAAACAATGTTTAGCAAACAATTGTTAAATCACACAAAATTTTTAAATTTTTGTATGAAATAATTCTTACAGAGCTGAATCAACGAATACATGGGTCCAACGCCTCCCAGCAAACTTTGTAACTGATTCTTCTTAATATCCTGAACCCACTCGGTAAGCAAGTACGATATCAGTTTGTCAACACCGAGCAATCCGTGTCGATAGGATATCTCTTTCAATTTCAATTCAGAATTATTCAGCTGCGCCAATCCCAATAGCAAACCAGCAAGAGGTCCGTGGGTGAGGTCTATCCTTCTTCCATGATAATCCAATTTCACGAGGACTTCAGGCGAAAATTTAACACTTCTACAAAAGATAAAACAAAAAATTTTCTTTAATCAAGTCCCCTCAAAAATCAAATCTTTTCACTTAAAAAATAGATGAAACTGATCTTCACCTAAAATACAAAGGCTGATTATCATCCTGCACATCATTCTGAACTTTCTTGTTGACTTTTCTCTCCTTGATCGTGAACTCGTCCTCCAAGAGGATTAATAAATTTTGGTTCACCGCCTCGGTCTGGGACGCGTTCATGACAATTTGCGAATTACTATTTTCAGACGAGTCGCTCACACTCATCACAGGGGGATGGTGAGTGGGGGTGCCTTGTCTAGATCCAGGCGAGGACTGGGGGTTATTAGAAGAACTGTTCGAACCCTGCCTTGACCCAACGTCGCTCACTTCTGTGAAGAAATTGATCAAAAAGAGCAAACTGTCCTGGTCGATGTTCAGCCTTAGGGGCAGCAAGCTCAGCTTCAGGCAACACTCCTGCGAGGTCAGTTTGGGATCCACCCGCATGTGCACCGCCTCGATCTTGAACATGTATGCGTGCGACTGACGAGGCATCGCCTCGCTCGTGTACTGGTATAAAAATTTGTTGATGTCCGACGACGCCAGTCTGTCCCGGATTTCGATGTCGCTGATGAGCAGTCGCTGCCAGGACGCCTGGGCTGTTTTCTCCGGATATACCTCGTGTCGAAACCGAACTTTGTTCAGCTGCAATTCCATCAGGATCTCGTGATTCCTACCTGGTCCGCCGAGAATTTGCCAGTCGTGGGTATTCTTGTACTTATTTCTTGGCGAATTGGGTGCGCTACCGAAGTACACCTCGTTCGGGGCTACTCTACTGAATCCCACTGTGTTACTAAGAACTGGACGACTTCTGAAAAAAATAATTGGATTCAAGAATTTTAGAATTAAAGAATGTTAAATGAACATTCAATCTACTTTCTATTTTTTACCTGGGTTGGAAATTGGCATTATCAGTAACCTGATGCGACCCGTCATCAATCGTCACATGTTTCTTGATCACCTGTGGTTGAGGACTGGCAAAATCCTTACCGCCGTACATGTGCCAGACCAGAGTCATCTCGCACAACGTGTAGCTGAGCACAGCTTTGGGAAAATTCTTCGGCGCCTTGAGTTCGTCAACTTTCCCCATAGGCACTGAAAAGTGATTGTCTATCACCCTCAGATACTCTTCTGATAACCAACGAACTTCTGGGACCCCGTGTTTTGGCATCAAGCCCACTCCGGCGTCTTCTCCTAGGATGCAAAATTCCTCATCCGTGTCCAGCTCTTGTGGTTCCGAGCACGGCATTATTGGCTGAGATTCATCGGGGAAGAAAAATACTTCCACTTGGGTATCACGATCCAATGATGGATCTTTCACTCTAGGCGCCGTTCCTTAAAAAAACACCATTTTTATTTTCTTCATTTTTCATTGAAAAATTTTAATTTTTATTTTTCTCATTTTGCATACCAGTTAAAGTATCCTCCATAGCTTCCTCCATTAAACTATTGACCCTCTCCACCTGACTCTTGCTAAGATAGCTGACATTTTCATTGCCCAATAGCGACTCCTCATCTTTTGACTTAACGATATTAACGTTTTCAACATTTTCAGGATTTGGTGCCAAATCACCGTCGCTGGCAAAGTAGGTCAAGAGTTGTGTGAGCGCGCGAGCAGAGTCAGAGCACGTTCTCACGTGGAGGACGTTGTTGCTGGCCCTCAGGTCGACTCTCGGCATCCTGTTGCTAAGTTTGTCATTCAGGTTCAAAGATAGGTCAAAAAGGTCCAGGTCCATGACACGGATGTAATCATTACGAAGATTCACAACGTTTCCCGGTTTGTCTGAGATAAAGAGACCGATCTCTTCGGCTATAAAGCGCAATGAGGAGGTGTTGGTTTGGGCTGCGATGTTGCTGCAGATGCTGAAGCTTCCTAGGGTCACCATCGATCTTATAGGCAGGTAGACGGGCCTGAAAATAAATGAAAGGGAATTTAAAAATATAGTAAAACACTATAATTAGCATCGAATAATAAATTTGTGAAACTTATTAAACTACCTATAATCAATGGTACAGTCCCAGAGGTGAAGATAAAATTCTGTCAAAACTCCAGGCGGAAGGTAACCAGCCACTGGATGATCCGTAACATCCAAGCAGTCAGTCAGCTGGGTGAACCAAGAAGTTTGTGACGAACACACTCGGTGCATCAGAGTCGCGTTTCTTATCCCCATCGCTACTCTAAAAGTCTGTAAATAAAAAATCACGTTCATCATTTCATCATTCCATAATTTAACAATTGTATCTTATTTTTTGGATCTTGCAAACCTTTATTCGATGCGTTTGATGTGTGGCTTGGATACGAACAGCAACAGTCAACATATCCTTTTCCGTCGAGTTCTGAGCAACGTTGGCCCCGCTCTCACAACGATAAATAACAGGAAGACAGTGTTTTGGAACGGTTCCGTTCGTGGGCTGCAGCGCAGGCGTTTGCGAAGGCATCGAAGTCAGCCCGCACTGGTACAGCATGACGTTCTTCACAATCGTCGAGATGTAACTCAGATTGGGATCGCCCTTGTAGGACGTCACAGCGAAAATGAGCGCGTCCTCGAATTTCATTATCAGCTCGCCCTGCTGGCCGGGAATGACGTTTTGCAACGAGTCTCGTACCGGGGTGTACATCGTCAGCAGACCCTGACCGATGTTAAGGGTCACTGCCGCTGTGCTCTGTCCGCTGTTTAGACTCTTTTCCTGCTGCTGATGTCGAATTGACTTCTCAGCTATCGAATGAAAGATCCCGTCCTCGTCCGATTCAGAATCTGTGTCATACTGTATCCCGCTTTTGCACATACTAAATTTGTAAGAACTGAAAAAAAGGTTCAACATTCAGTTTATAATTCTTTTTACACATTTTGATTTTATACATTTTACACATTTTGATTTTGTACTTGGGGTATGTTGATTCTTGTAACAGAGTAGAGGCGAAATCAAGTCCGATGTTGCCTTCCCCGTGGTTCATGTACTTTGGTTTCGGCGCCGAAGGTACCCATAAGAACAAATCGGCGTTTATCCTGTTGTAAAGCAGCTCGTACAGATGCTTCGATGGGATCTGAACTGTCACACAGGGCAAACTAATATCAATTTGCACTCGCGAAGTTCGTGTAGCTTCTTCAACAAACACCATAATCTCCTGTCGGTTCCCTGGTATTATCAACTCTTCTCCTTCTCTGATTAACAAAAGAAATCATCATTCAAAATTACGAAATTCAATTAATCAATTTGCAAATTTTTCATAAAATGTTTCAATTTGCAAAGTCATAAAATACAATACTAAACCTTTGCTGTGAATCATTTTTGTCATTTTGAGATCGAGTCTTAGAATGTGGAGTATCAGATTCATGTATCACACGTTTTGAGCTAAAAGGCGATGGCTGCTGTCTGGGAGTGTTTTCCAAGGTGTCCTCCAAGCTGGACTCAGGCTCGCCCTCGGAACTCTCCTCGAGAGGACCACCGGAATTTTTCGGGTAGATGACAACGACTATCCGAGGCCAGCCAAAGCCTTCGCCCTCCTGCTGCAGCGGTCCGTCAAATTTCTCATCCACGGAAGCCTTGGCTATTTCTATAGGAGTTTCCGAGTCCGGTTCCGTGTAGGTGACCAAAAGTTGCCTGCACTGAATCTCGTGTCTCACCGAGTACGCAAATCGAGTGTCTATCGACGTGTGAATCTGAGCGTCGCTAAGTTTCAGAGTCATGAAATCCGGGCGCACCGACCGTTTCCACCACGGTACTCTGTTCATGTCATGAAGAGGCCTCAAGTCTGGGACGGGGAATCTGCAATAAAAAATACATTGTGGAAAATTAAAAATATTATTTGAAACTATATTAAAAATTGTTAGAATCAATTTCGTACCTTATTTTCAGAATACAACTTTCTGACGACAATTTTATATCCGTCCGCAAATTAAGCAACGAGGGACTTTCAACTGCTTGATAGAAGAGGGTCTGTTGATTCTAAAATTATGAGATTGATTTCAAAATATACTACGTCAATTAATTGTATTTACCATTTATATTATTAATTAATTATTCAATTTCATTTACATTTGTTTCTTTGGAGGCCGTCGTCGAGCTACACGTACAAATGGGAGGCGGATTCAAAACAGCACATATTCTGTCCACGATAGTAACATCGATCTCACTTTGACACGGTTCCAATTGTATCCTAAAAGAAATAGAAACAACCTCGTTAAACTCATATAAACTTTGAATTCGATTGGTTCAAGGTTTACTATTAAACTCTTACTCGATCTCTGTACGTGGGTAGGTGAATTTCGTGACCTGAGCCAGACGCACCGCCTTTTCTGTGTACTTGAACCGCATTCGAAAGTCTGTTTTGTTTGTGAAACCGTGACTAGTTACATTATCCTTCAGAAAGGTGAGCAGCTCGATAAATTCAATCGTCGGATTTGAGCTATAGGTGTCTACCAGACACTCAACTAGTTCCAAGCTGGCTAACGTTAAGCTACCCGAGATCTGAGAAAATTGAGCGGTCGTTTTCTCGCTACCTTCTATAATCAAGGGTGCGGCGAGTAATCTAAAAAAAATTACAAAAAAAAAAACATAATCGTTAGTACAAAAAATGTTTTAAATAACCTAATGAAGAAATAAATTAATTGTCGATTCAGTTTTTTTTATAAGAAAAACGTTTTTTTAGATAAAAACCTAATGTGACTAAGCTGGCAGGCATCGACAAACATCTTCGGAGCCTTTTCAAAATCCTTATTGCCATAACCGCCGGCAGCATAAACGCCCAGCTTTTTAAAGAAATCCTCCGCCGTGGCTTTCATTTGTTCGGTGCTAGCTTTGGTCAGACCGTAACTTTCTATGTCCACGGTTAGGATATCCTCGTGCAACAGCACCACAGCAATCGAGGACACCCGCACGTGAAATTGCGAAGTCTCGACGCTGGAATCGGTGTCCACACTCGACCTGTATTTTTTTTGCTTTGGCATCGTCGTGGAACACCTTGAACTTATGCTACTGACGGATATGCTACCGTCCATGCTCACATTGTTGCTCGTTACGGAATCATTCATACTGGACGCCGCTCCAGGAGCCTTCATTGGAAGGAACTCGTCCTCATTGTCCGAGTCTTCTATCGATGCTGTTGACCAGCCCTGCATACGACGTAGATCCTAAAAAATAAAAAATGAATTGTTTTGTCATTCTTTATTTGAGAGTTCCTTGATCTTTTGTTTCTGTATTTTTGTTCATTCACCATGGTTCTCAGGCCATGCGAGGGATGTATCTGATGTAACAATTCTCGTTCGACTCTATTGAAATCACTGTTTGCCATAGGCTTTTCCGTGCATGGTCTCGGTGGTACATTGCTAACGTCCTCCATATCAGGCGACGCAAGTCCTCGTCGCAATTCCATCAGGATGTGCACCTGTCTGGGACTCAGAAAAACTGTGAAAGATCCGAGTGTTACTTCCAGATCCACCTGTAATTTTGAAAACAATTACGATTAAAAATAAAATTCATTTATGAAATTCATAGATTGACTTTACATTTAGAGAATAAATCTAATAATTTTATTTGTTTGTTGGTGAATGATATAATGATTTAATCGTCTCCCACCTTAGGGCCAGAGACACCCTCCCCCTGCTTTAACTTCAATCGGATTTCCTGTCTCCCAGCCAGTTTAGCGAATATTATTGGATTTGATTCGCTGATATTTTTTATTAAATTGGGTAAGGGTTGATTGTTCTGTGTAGGTGAAAACTGGCCGTCAGAATTCTGTAAGTTGAAAACAATTTTTATTTTTTTGGAAACAAAAACAATTGGTGAGTGAAAATTACTACCTCTAAGCTTACAAATTTTCCATTTTTTATTCCGTTTTTTATTTTTAAATTTTGTATTGTTTTAATGACCTTTGAATCAGGCGTTGAACCCCTACTGGTAGTCATGACACTCCTAGAAAATGTTCTAGCCCTGGATGGAAACTCGTCGGTGTGAATAGTAACTCCCTCGAGATAAAAGCGTTTGGTTGTAAAAGCTGAGACGATGTAGCCCTTCTGCGACTGACTGGGGTCCATCGTCGTGGTGCTGGGGTCCGATCCGGCCTCGTCGGAATATTCCAAATTTTTTATACACAGCTCGACTGCAACCCCGGTCTCAGAGTCCAATGGTACATGCTCCATTCGTATTACCGTGTCCACAAATCTAACTTTTACCCTTCGTAAAACTAAAAATCAAATAAAAGTATTTTACATTATATTTTTATAAATTAAAAATTTTTTAAATTCAAAACTAACAACATGACAATTTAGATATCAACAAGCAAATTAAGAGTGTTTGTAATTTATTTTTTGTTTAAATTAAAAATTCGAGTAATGACGAAATGATGATAAAAAGTTGACAATGAAAGTATTACAAAGATGACATCATACATTCATAATGAAATGAAAGAACTAAAACAACAAAACAATGAGGTTTTTTGACATTTACTCGAGTCTATTGTTTGTGCAAATGCTTCGATAGCTTCAAACTGGGGGGAAGTGTTGGAATTGGCAGAGTCCTGTTGCAGGCATTCCTGGGCGAGTTGCATGCTGGATGTCATGGAGCTCCACATGGACTCGAACATGGAGGTCGTAGTCTCGGTGCGTTGTCGCGGTTGAACCGTCAGTCTCAGTCCCGTCACCTCTACGAAACTCGCCTCGTGGAGCAGGGCCGACCAGGGGATGCTCACCGACATCTCCGCCACATATCCGTCCACAAACTCCAGCGGCAAATATTGCTGCTCGCCTAGTTCATTAAGTGCCTAAAAAACGTCAAGAAAATTGTCTCTCAAAAACTCATCAAAACAATACAAAAGTGACATTCTAATTTATTTCTTTTTCCAATCTTTTACATAATCAAAAGAAAAAGTGACAATTAACTTTATTTGCTTTGTTTATGTTTTGGTTTTTCATTGTTGTGACATCAATTCAACTGTTAGTAAACAACAAAGGTACACAAACGAAACAAAAGAAAAACATAAACAAAACAAATGTCAACAACTAGTAGAACAAAGACAATGAAAAAAAGAAACAAAAACAAAGTACCTGAACGTCAAGACTGAACTGTGTGACACGTCCAGTGCCATTGTAGAGGTCGACAGTAAGCTGGTCGAGGGTGAGCTTCTCCTCGAGGAACTGTCCGAGGTATCGCTGCAGCAGGTAGATGCAGGCGCGTTTCTTGAGGCCCTCGGACCATGGGAAGTATCCAAGCCAAGACATGTTGACAATCTCAGGCCGTGCGTTGCATTGGAATGTATGCGAGCTGCTCGTCTAGGTTAGACTTGGGATCTGCGACTGATCTCTCAATTTTGTCATCGCGCTTTCGACACGTGCGGTGGCTTTTTTATTCCTGGGCCACTGCCTCTCTCGGCCAGGCCATCGTGCCCTGTCAATGTCACTTGTGCGCACGAGCCTCTCGCAGGCAACAAAATAAAAAATAATCAACGCGAAACTGCGCGCTTTCTCACGTCACTCACTATTCATCGATTCAAATCAGCTGATTTGAATTTTCAACTCTTGCTTTGTTCGCGCTGCGGATTTTTTTATCTTCTCTTCTGAGACACTCTTTGTCTTTCTCATTTCCATCCGTCTCGTATACGCACACAACTTAACAGATGTCAGTTTTATTTCGTCACTGGAGGGCGCTGCTGTTCCTAAACCAGCAATTGCAAACTTCAAGTCAGTCCAGTTACCTTTGTTGTTTTAAAATGTAAATATCGATAAAATGCGATCTTATTTTTTTATGTGTTAAGCAAATTTGTTGATAAGGAAGAAAAGGTAAAATTTGTTTATTTACTGTGTCTCTACAACTTGTATTTGTTTACTCACTGTTGCACACTTGTTTACATTCATGTTTACAAAACAAATGACATTTTTTCGCCTGCTAACTAAAAAATTGTTTTTTAATATTTTTCATTTTTTTAGGTTCCATGAAACAGATATTTTTTCAGCCGTAGTATTTTTAGATTCCTTGGGACAAAAATTTGTACATGTGCGATTGGAAGAATTGAAAGCTGTTTAACCGTTACATCGTTATCTGTCGTTCGCAATTGCTTATCGTCTTAATTGGGAGAGGCTAAGTAGGTGAACTTTAATTGATCTTGAATATTCTTTCAGAACTAGATATATAGTTTAATTATTGCATAATATAAACCAAAAAGAAACAATTTAGTCTGTACCATTCTGATAACCTTAAAAATATTTCATTTAAAAAGTCTCATCTTCCAGAAACTTCTCGAGGAGTTGAGATTTATGGTGCGAAAATGCCTCAGGGACGTAGAAAAATTCCTTTCAGTGGAAAGGCTAAGAAACTGCAGATGCAGGCCAAAAAACAGAGACAAAGCAACGCTCTTTTAGGTAAACAAAAAATTTTAATATTTTTGTTTTCATTCAAAATTGAACCTAATGAGATACGAAATAAATTGTGATTTGTATTTCGCACAATTATTATTGATTTTAAAATTTAAAATTTTAATTTTCACTTTCAGTTGGCCATCATAGTAGAGGAGATGATGAAGATGGTGAGGTAGATCAAGTTCAGAAATTAAACAAGGGCTCGAAAGACTCAGGACGGGGAAGGTATGCCCTGGAATTTTTCAAAGAATCCAAGGAAGAGATGATGAAACGAAAAGAGGATGCTAGAAAAAGCATCGAGCCTATTCCTTTAGAGAATCAGGAAGTCTCGGATGATTATTTTCCAGCTGGGTTGGACATGCCCAAGAGACCTCCTTGGGATTTCAAAATGCCCAAGGAGCAGTTGGAGATGAGAGAGCAGAGATACTTTACAGTAAAGATTAATTTTCAAGATTATTTCTGTACTAAATATTTAACTATCTGTATAATCTAAAAACGTTTATTTATATCGTTTAGGAATATTTAAAATCGATTGAGGGTTTAAAAGGTGTGAGTTACTTTGAACTAAATCTCGAAACTTGGAGACAACTCTGGCGAGTGATAGAGATGTCGGACATCCTTCTGATAATCGTCGACATAAGGTACCCGGTGATGATGTTCCCACCCTACTTATACAATTACATAACCAACGATCTCGGAAAAGACATGATACTCATCCTGAACAAAGTCGACCTGGCACCACCAGCCCTGGTCGTAGCTTGGAAAGAATACTTTACCACACAGTACCCAAAACTTCGGATCGTGATGTTCACGTCGTTCCCCTGCTACAATCTTCGCAACACCATTACAGAGGAAGACGCCCTGCAGACCCGTCGGAAAAAAGGAAAACTGAAGATGGCCGCGGAGGGGGCGCAAAAACTTTTGGAGACCTGCCAGGACCTCGTCGGGGACAAGGTCGACCTGAGCTCGTGGCACGAGAAGATCCAGGAAGAGATGCACTCGGAATATGACCTGGATGAGGTGAATATCAAGGGCAAAATTGTCATCGAGAAGGAGGACACGAGTTATTTTAAACATGAAAGGTACAGAAACGGGGTTCTCACGATCGGCTGCGTGGGCACTCCGAACGTAGGTAAATCTTCCCTCATGAACGCCCTGATGGGGAAGAAAGTTGTGAGCGTCTCGAGAACTCCCGGCCACACCAAACATTTCCAGACGATTTTTCTTACAAAGACTGTCTGTCTTTGCGACTGTCCAGGATTGGTTTTTCCGTCGACCGTTCCAAAGCAGTCGCAGATCCTGATGGGGTCTTTCCCAATCGCTCAGGTCAGGGAACCTTACACGGCCATCAAGTTCCTCGCTGAGAGGCTCGACCTGCCGAAACTTTTGAAGCTGCAGCACCAGGATAATGATGATACCTGGTCCGCCATGGACATCTGCGATGCCTGGGCTGCTAAGAGACATTATTTTACTGCTAAGGCTGCGAGGCTGGACAGTTATAGAGCAGCCAATTCGCTGCTTAGGATGGCCTTGGAGGGCAAGATTTGTATGCATGCTTATCCTCCTGGATGGTGTAAAAATAAAGGTAGAAAATGAAAGATTGGAACTCTAGAAAAATTATTGTTAATTTGATAATTTTTTTAAATGTTTAATTTGAAGTACTATTTTTATTTGTATTTTTAGTTGACTTATATTTGATTTTTAATTTTCAGAAAAGTGGGAGAACCATCCGGATATTGAGATTGTGAGATGGATCCAAGCGAGAAATCAAGCTGTTGAAGACAATGCTAGTGAGAAAGACTTTCCCACGTCTGATGAAGATGATATACAAGGTGCTAAATCGGAAAAGGCTTCTTCTGACAAGGAAGAAGAGTCTGAAGATGAATCTGAAGAGGAAACTGAGGACATTTCGGTTGCCTCGAACAAGTTTGGGATTCTTTCTGATGACGCTTAATTTATTGTCTGTCCATTTTAATTTTCAATGTTGATTTTCATTCTTAATTTGAATTAAAAATATCATTCATAAATTATTATTTTATTGATAATATTTTTTTATCCTATTTTGTAAACAAAAAATTTAGATGTGATCTGGACAGATTGTTCAATTGTATTAAATCTATGAAAGTTACTCAATAAAATGAATAAATGAAATTATTTGTTTACACTTATTTATTTTACATTTTCACTAAGTTACATTTTTAAAATCCTAATTTAAATGTATCTCAGAAATTCCACAATTTAAAACCCACTTTTGACAGCTACCAGCTTCCATCCACAGCCTGCAGGTGTCATCACAATCGGCATTCTTTTTTTAAATAAAGAGACAAAATATATATGATTATGACATTTAAAAATAATACACAGATCAGACGACATTAAAATCCAACATTTTCATCCCCTCTGTTCCTTAGCCCGACCAAAAAGTTTTCAAAAAATATTTTCCTCTCTTGCCCCTCCAATTTCAATCTTCTCCCCACCCCCACCTAAGAAACTCGAATCAACAAAAAATTGGTGACCCCTTTGGGTCAAACCACTTTTTGTCGGTTTCAAAATCAACTTTTTAAGTGAAACAAAAAAGTGGAAGAAGGATAATTCGTGTAGGTATGAGTGCGCATGTGTGAGGGAGCATGTCAGTGTGGTGCAAATCAAAGTGACAGGTGCGTTGCAGCGTCGTCTGATCTCATAACAATTTTGCTTTTTGCTCGCTCACACACGTCGAAATCACAAAACATGCGACAGGCCAATTGTTGAGTTTGGATTGACCTGACAAAGTCGACGCTGATGATGGCGAAGGACGAGGGCGACGATCTGCTGCCAGACAAAGACGCAGCCAAGGGATTCTACGCAAAATATGAACCTAAAGAGATCCTCGGAAGGTTAGTTTTTTCTACTGCAACAGTCTCTTTTTTTCAATTGACAACAAACGGTTCAATTGATATCACTTTGCAAAAAAGTTAACCTCCAAAATTATGTAATTCGGATGAGTTCGTTGTGCAATTTACCGTTTTTCAAACGACGATTGTTGTCGATTTTTTTGTTTTCATATTTTTTTCTTATTTCGTTTTCTTTTTTGGTTTGTTTATTTTTCATTTTTTGGTTGACATTATTTTTGTTGCAGAGGTCAAATTTGCTTTTCAATTGTTGTCAATTGTTTTTTTATTTTTCTTGTTTTTGTTGATGATTTCAAATTGTTACAGAGGTCAGATTGAATGTCAAAGTTTGTTTTTAGTTTGTAAAAGATGTTACTGTTCGTTGCAGGGGAATTTCTTCTACGGTAAGAAGATGCATAGAGAAAGAGACGGGAATAGCTTATGCAGCAAAGATCATAGATATAAGCACGGAATCTCACGATGGGACAGATGTCCACACGATGAAAGATGCTACGATGCAAGAGGTGCAGATTCTAAGAAAAGTCGCTGGTCATCCGTATATCAGTCAGTATCAAAATGAACGAAATATAAACAAAAAAAAATAAAAACAAAACCTGTCAGCCTCATTGAATATTTGAAAAGATTTTATTTTGTACAATTTTGATTTTTATTTATATTGTTTACTTATTTACTAAGAAATTAATATTTTATACTGCATTATTGTTATTAAACGTTTGTTCGATTTTTAACTTTAATTTGTCGTTTTGATTTTTGTTTACAGTTGAGCTACACGACGTTTTTGAATCGAGTACCTTCATCTTTTTGATATTCGAACTTTGCAAAAACGGTGAGCTCTTTGATTATCTGACATCGGTCGTCACACTATCCGAGAAGAAAACTCGGTACATCATGAGACAAGTATTTGAGGGGGTGCAACATATCCACAGCCAGAACATCGTCCACCGTGATTTAAAACCGGAGAACATCCTCTTGGATGACAATCTTAACGTCAAAATAACAGACTTTGGTTTCGCAAAGATGTTGGCTTCAGGAGAAAAACTACACGGTTTGTAAAATGTTTTTCGTACTCTCTTGTCTTCTTGCTTTGCAATTTTAATTTTATTCGATGTTCAATAATTCGAATTTTTTCGATTCAATTTAGTTTCAATTTTATCTATTGAGTTATTAAAAACCAAATGTTGAACATTTTGTTTCAGACTTATGTGGTACTCCTGGTTATTTGGCACCGGAAGTATTAAAGTGTAACATGTTCGAAAATGCTGAAGGATATGGGCCGGAAGTTGATGTGTAAGTTTCTTTTATTTACTTATTTATTATTTATTTTGTTTGATTATGTTGTAAAGAATAAGGAAAAAGAAAAAAAATAGAATTAAATTTCATAAAGAATTCTAATATTTATAAAACGTACGACTTTTCATAGATGGGCCTGCGGTGTTATTATGTTTACATTACTCGTGGGATGTCCACCTTTTTGGCATCGTAAACAAATGGTTATGCTAAGGAATATCATGGAGGGAAAATACTCTTTTACGTCACCCGAATGGGTTGATATCACAGGTAATTGAAAGAAAATGTAAAACAATTTTGTAAAATTTAAATTCTAATAAATTTCGAAAAATTAAAATATCAATTACATTTTAAATATAAAAAATAATTGTTGTTCTTTGTAGATGCACCTAAGGATTTGATCAGAAAACTCCTGGTAGTAGATCCGACAAAACGAATCACAATTAAGGATGCTCTGAACCATTCGTTCTTCCACACAGTGGTGAGTAACCAGCCAAGCTCCAAGAATCCGTCTATATTCTCTTCTTTCTTTACGACTTTTGAACTTTAGCACTTATTCTTGGAACTTGGATTTGTGTACGCTTTTTTGAGTACAAGTTTACCGGCACCAGTTGTGTAGAATTCTTGCACACTTTAAGTTTATTGCATTATGCATATCTGTATTCCAGTTATGGGATCAGGACATCTCTCCCTTAAAACGTTCACTGTCCTCAAAATCAAGACGCCTCAGTAGGATATCTCAGTTAGCTTTGGTAAATTGTCTTTTGTTCAAGTAGGCTGAATGTTTCGTATCCATCCTAACTCTTTGCAAATGACGTCATACAAGTTACACAATAAAATTTATCGCAACCTCCATCATTCTTTTATTCAAATTTTATAATTTGAATTTAGAAGAATTTAATCTCATTATTAATGTTTTGCTGTTAGTTTTTTGTTACTTTTTTTCGAATCTGGCTAAAACCATTTGTTCATGGAAATTAACTCAGATCACTGCACGGCTTTTACCTCTAGTTTTCCAGTGTAAATGATCTATCAATATCCTAACCAATGATTACAATTTATTTTCTTGAAAATTTTAATGATGATACGATATAGGAAACACCGTAATTGATATTTGTTATTTGATTCCATACAGGAACTGAAAGCCAAATCCTTCAACGCACGAAAACGATTCCAGTTAGCAATTATTTGTGTCAGAGCAGTTGTTCGCATAAAGAGATTGCACACCACGCCAGAACCACTTTCTATCAATGTTGCCTGCTCGGATCCTTATAGAATTAAGATTCTTCGAAAGGTATTTTTATTGTTTTTTTATATAAACAAAAATTTCTTATTTGGGAAACATTTTTCCCGCCAATTTTTGACTTAAATTTTTATTCAAAAGATGAGTGAATTTTTGTTATTCAAAATTGATTTTCTTATTTTTTTGCTTCTTTTTTTTAGATCATTGATGGATGTGCCTTTAGAGTCTACGGTCACTGGGTGAAGAAAGGCGAGGGCCAGAATCGCGCTGCCTTATTTGAAAACACGCCAAAGACGGACTTGAAACATCTGTACGTTACCAACCTCAGCAGATAGCCTGAAGTTGAACCGACAAGAGATGTCTAGTTGAAATTGCGCTGTGTTAAAAGCTAAAGATTTTGTTTTATTTTGTCAGTAGAAGAAGAATTATGTTTTTAGAGCGTTTATATATAAAAACTTGAACAAAAAAGTAGTACACGAAGATTATAATGATGAAGTGATTGAAAGTGAGATGACGCAAAGGTTTTGAAGTTTTGTAATTAGAATTACGCGAAGTTTCCTAATTGCTTGGTGCTAATACGAGACAATACTTTCATTCAAAAATCTATACTGTTAAACTTTGAGAATGTTAACTCTTTCGATTTTTCAAAATGTTCCATTTAATTTATATTTCTCAAAATTGGTAGATTGTGATACAACGAAGAGAAATATTTTTTGAAAACAAGATTTTACAAATTGTGAATATTTGAAAATTCAAACCTAGATTTAGAAGTACTTAGATTGAAATTCTGTAATTACGAACAAAATATATTTATTTTCTCTTTTTGTCAACAAACTTGGTCTCCGCTCAAAATGTGAGTAATTTTTTTTTCTTTTCGAAAAAGAAAACGCAGAACGAACAAAAGAAAGTGTACAAAATTGCGATATGTGCTGGAATGCCGCAGTCAATTTGTCTCAGTGCGAAATATTTTGAATGGCGTGATAGCCCGGGAAACTGTTGAATACAAGGTGCGCATAATTGTACAAGCTCGCAGCCCTTTTTTTCCTTCACGAGTTTTATAAATTGTGAATATATGTGAACCGAAGTTCGCGCGGGAGCTTGAAAGCCTTCTAATTATCCGATTGGGCGGTCTTTTTTTCGTTGCGTTTCATAGTGTGCGATCGCATATCAAACGACATCGGCTCATTTCTTTTTTACCTGGTGATTACAGACTTGCGGTATATTGATATAAACTGGCTAATTTGTTAAGTCACGCAACAGATGTTTCCGTTGCGTTTCCGAAAAAAAGGGTTACAGCTTGAGTGCAAACTGTTTTCACTCGTTTGTATTGTTTTTGTCATAAATAATTATACCAAATTGAATCTTTTTCTTTTTTTGTTTTTTTTCAATTTTCTAATTCGACATAATCTACAGTTTGAAAAAATATGTAACATTGTAATAATTTTTGTTAATAGATCTGAATTCGTAAATCGTGGGTTGTTTTATTCTTTAATGATCCACTTTTCATATTGTAGATTAAAACGAAGAGGGGGAAGGAGAGGGGTAAAAAAATAGTGAGCATGAAAGGAATGAAAATGTAATTCGATAATGTTTGTCGACGCTTAATCTTTGCTACGTTAATTACAAGCTGGCGTGCACTTATGGTGTATTACATTTAAAGCAAAGGATAAAAGAACAAAGCAGGTCAAACTTGTAATTGCAGAGAGTTAGCAGTAATGCAAATAATGCCTCGCTGACACGTAACTATGGACGTGAGTTTTGAAAGTATCCCGATGATACAGATAGGAATAATGAATAGCTCGGTTTATTCATTTTATAACTTAATCACGAACAAAAATTAAATTATTTTATTGAAATTGAATTGAAAATTAAATATTCAATGTTTTATTATTATTATTATTAATTTATTTCTACTTTAGCTGTATCAGCCCTTCTAATCTTTATTTTGTTGTTTTATTATCATTGTTTGTTAGTTTGCTCTTTTTATTATTTGTATTATTACCAAAAAAAGGTAAACAAAGATAGAAAAACAGTGTTTGTTTCTTTCTAAAAAAGGAGAGAGAAAAAAGAGCAACCCGTTCGCAACCCCCAGAGAGAGCGAAACCGAAAGAGCGCCCCCTAGTCTATTGTGCGCTCGCCGGATTCAAATATTTGGCGCGCGCGCGCAAACGTAAACAAAGCGGATCGCACGTCGAGGGAGGGGGCGACGAGGAGGGGGGCGGAGGGGGCGCGCGCAGGTCGGTGTCGGGCGATCACTAGCAAGTTGGCAACGTCGCGGTGCGGTAGTGTAGTCCATGTGACAGAGAAGGAGCGTGACACAAAAGGAGGCGAAGTGGAGAGCTGTACGAGAGACGGCGCGGAGCGCGGCAAAGAGTGTCGGAGTGACGCCGCCGCGTTGCGTGAGAGCAAGCGTGTCTCAGCCCGGTCACGGCTTCGTCGGCGACCTCGGCGGTTTTTTGACAGGTTGCGCGTCGGGTCCGTCATCATCCCGTGGACATTTGGTGCGCGTCGTTCACACACCCAGCCGTGGTGCGTCACATGGGTCGCGCTCATTGGTCGATAGAGCCGAGTGACGTCAGTCGAGCAGCGGCGATTGGTCGGCGCGGCTCGGCCCGGACACGTGAATCGCGGCCAAGCAAGCATGGCTGTTGATGCGCAGTGGTTAGCGCTCGCGAAATGTCGCTTCCACGCGCCAGATCGATCACGTTGTAACGGCTGCGCGATCTGAAACCAAAACGCAACTTCGCGAGCGTGCGCGGTGTCTCGCCATTGATCTCCGCATCACCTGTCCTGGAGACAACAGCCCGAGCTAACAGGTACGCCCAACCTCGGGCCCTCTCTCTCTCTCTCTCTCATACACTCTCTTGCCCAGTCGACGCCCGAGCCCGTTCGGCTTTAATTAACATGTGTATAGGTGGTTGCGTGGCGTGTTTCCCGTGTTGTAATAATGCCGGCCAATCGCGGCCCAGAAGCCGCGCGTGACGTCACGCGCGCACTGCCACCCCATTGGACGACACGACGTGGCCGCCACACACGACCAAAAGCCATTTTCCGCGCAATTTTCTTCTTTCCCCTTTTTTTTGGTTTTTTGTTTCATTCAGGTGACTTTTTTTTCTTGTTTTTTTGATTTGGATTGGTGGTCGGCTGGAGGTCCTCTTGCCAGGCTCCGACGAGGAATGAAATTTTGCAGGTGGGTGCGAGGTGCGCCGGCCAGAGCTTTCCTATTTTTGCATGCGTGCAGTCCACTGACAGAGCCGACCGAACGATCGCCCCGAGATTACAGTCAACGCTTTTGTTCACCTTTTTTTAAAAAAACCTTTTTGGTTGTGTGTGGTTTTTTTAGTTTATTTACCTTTGAGATTTCGGTTACGGTTTGACATGTTGAAGGTTAAAGTTTGATTTTTGTTTTGAACGGCTTTTAATTCTGTGTCACACACGGAGTCTCTACCGAGGAGTTTCTAAGATGCTTTCGAGTTGTTAGAATGATTAACTTTTGCGTAATCCGAAACTGGGAAGTTAATCTAGTTTTAGCAAAAGGATAAGCGCTCGTCGCCGCAGGTGCAATATTTTGAGCACAACTGAGATAGGAATAAATTTAAATGGCTTTTGGCAAATGAAAATAACAGATTTAAAAAACAATGAGTTGCGTTTGTTTTCATTTGTTCATTTTTTTGTGTTAAATTTTTAGAATGTCAATGAACTTGAAAAGTTTAAAAATTATGTTTGTTCTGAATTGTTTGTTATTTTTATAAGAATTTTAAGAACAACGATTTTTGTTGTCTTTGTTTGTTTTTATTTTTTCATCATTTTGATTTTTGAAAATTTCAAAATGTCAACAAACATAAAATTTCATAAACAATGGATTTGTTTTTGTTTATTTATTTACTCATATTATAATGCGGTTTTAGGTGTTTTTTGGATAAAAATGAGAAATTAATCTGTCAAACTTGACGTTGTAGAAAAAGAGGCTTAATTTGCCTACAGCCACAGTTGGCGATAATGACAGCATTTTCCCGCCCGAAGTGCGACCATAACCTTTAGTCGAAGCCACAGTTGTAATTGAAAAAGCATAAAAAGTCGAGGTGCAAATATTCTTAGAGCCGCCTCTGTACGCCGCTCTCTCGGTCTCCCTTCTCTCGTGTAGGTACATCCACAAAGTACACCTTTAACCTCTCTTTTACTCGTGTTATATTTTATTTAAACAATTTTCTCAACTCGATTCCCTTTTTTACACAAAAAAGTCGTTTATCTGAAAAAAGTGGAAGAAAAATAAACTTGTTAAACTTATACTGACAAACTTCAAACTTAAATTTCACGGATATAAACACGAATAAACAGTATTTTATATTTATTTATAAATTTATTTATTCTTATTTCTTGTTTTATGTTATAATTAAATAAACTGGTGTCAAAAACACTCAAACCGGTATTTAACACTTCATAGGAAGGTTTTTTAAATCATCAAAATATCTCATTTCAAGATGAAAACACTTCACTGACCTCTCTGTCACAATCGACAAAGGCAATATCTCACCTCGTGACATAAACCAAAACACAAATAAGAGATTCAACTGTCATGAAGATGAAAATTTTCAATTCTTTAAAAAACAAACAATCAAATGAAAGAATGAACATGAATTAAATAAACAAAGTAAACAAAGAATAAAAAAGGAATCCTTAAAAATGAAAAAAATAAAATAAACCAAAACAATAAACAAGAATGGAATAATGTAAAGAAAATTAAAAAAAAAACATTTTTGAAAGAAGAAACAATAAACCAATGATGACAATGAAGACAAAAACAATTTGCAGATTGTTTTGAAACGAGCTCGATGATTTTGTAAATGGTTTTTGAACGATTGGATGGTGTCAGTTGTGGAAAAGTGTGTGTGTTTATTTGCGAGTTGGCCGTCCTTGTTAGCTTTCTCTCTCGCTCCTTTTTCGGTTACGCCGCACGCGTCGATACAGGAGCAAGCGAGATCGAGCCAACGACGCCAGAGAGATTGCAGTTCGTCCGCTTTTCGAAACAACGAGCGAGGTGCACGGCTGGCCGACTGCCCGTTTGTCCAGCGTCTTGCACGTCTCGCTCTCGCACCAACACCTTTTTCCACCAATCCTCTCCGACAACAAACAATTTCACTCTCTTTTCCACGCCGCCCGTCAAGGTTTTCCTTTGTTTACATCCTGGCCAATCACAATGTCTTGCTTGTTTACGTCCCCAATTGTCAAAAATCAATAATAAAGATCTCGCTATCTTGCAAGGTCAAAGGTTGACCTTAAAATTTTGCTCATTTTGTTATTAATCTTTTCAAGGGCAATTAATTGTAAACAACAAATGTTTTTGGTAAACAAACCATTGTTTTTGAAAGAGAAAGTTTGCATCTCTCAAGGACATTTTTTGTTTACTTTTTGTTGCATTTTGTTTATCTTCTGCGGATGCTTGAAAGGTATTGGAACAATTTGTTCGACTAGTGTCTGAGATTTCGGATGAAAATGTCGGGAAAAATGTCGAAAAAGACGAGAGACAATTTGGTAGTTCCGGGCGCCGTCTTGCGAACGTTTGTTTTCTCTCGGCGAAGATCCTTTTGAAGTGCGTTCGAACGATGCATACTTTAACAGCGCCCTTTAAAAGGGCTTTTCAAGCGGAGTCAAGTCTAATGAAAACTGCTTGAATGGGTCTCGTTCAAGCCGTGTCCTTCGATTTTTCGCTATTAAATCCTCATTTACAGACATCTTTAGAAAATAAAAAAAGAACTTAAAATTTCGCTGATCAACCTTTTTTGTATTACTATTGTTTTTAATCAAACCGAACCGAATTTGTTTTTGTTACTTTTTTTTATTGCTTGGTTTTTTATTTGTTTAAGATTTGACATTTTTTCTTATTCGGGTTGTTTGTTATTTTATCTAGCTAAAACTTTGAACGTTGCATGCAGGCGATAACAAAGGTGGGACAAAAAAGGTGTCCGGACGGTTTTGAAAGTGATCAAATTTTAATACCAAATTATTCCGATAACCCAAATAAATGTGCAAAGTGCAATATCCGTGTACGGGCGGTAGCGATTGCTCGGGTTTCCAACACTTTTTTTCTCACACACAAAATTCGCCAGGGGCTTCGGCGATCTGGTGTCTTTGATCTAGACTTGTTTAGGTTCCATGAGAAAACATTTTTTTAGGATGTCACACATCTTTTTGTTTTTATTTATACTTTAACAAAATTCAACCTTTAATCTCAAGTTTTCAGACAACTTAAAGAAATTAGACGTTTTGTTATTTAAAAACAATAAAAACAAAAAATGTTAAAAAAAGAAGAAGGAAATGCTGAAGTTAAAACGTTAAAACAAAAGTTGAAGTAAAGTTGAAACAAATTAGATTAGAGGTTTTCTGTAATTAGCGATTTGGTTTTATAAAGTAAGCAACGTGCGACGAAAGTGCACGTCGGTGGATTCGGAGAGTAGTTGTCATAATTGCGTGAACTCGTCAACGTGAGAGAGCATGGGCTGTGGAAGGGCGGGGGAAGGAGGGGGAACGTGGATCGAGCACAGGTGAACGCGTGCGCGTTGTGACAGGAAGCGGAGGGATATTGCGCACGCCAGCCGGCGGGGGGCGCATGTGCGTCTAGGCATGGGTGCGCGTACGTCACCACGCGATTTCGCATCCAAAATTACGGCTAATGTGTACATGCACATCCCGAGGCGGATGTACCCGTTGTCGTTATTGAACGCCTCCTTTTTTTAATTGACCGAGAAATTTTGTTTTTTTTTCATTCCCTTCTAATTTCTGCGCTCGATTGAATCTTACATCTTGAAAACCCGTTAAAACTATTTTAAAAAAATGATTTTTCTGATATTTTCTTTTCCTTTCTTTGTTTACATTTTGTTTAACTCTTTAATTAGCATTTTTCTTTTTGTTTACATTTTTCTTATGTTTACATTATTTGCTTATCTTCCGTATTTTCTTTGTTTACATCTTTCTCATTGCTTATTTTGCAAAACTGATGATGATTTTTTGGTTTCAGGTCCTTGGGATAGGAGGACTAAAGTTAAAAAATTGGTCTCGAGTCCGAAAGAGAGACTGGAAGATGAGTTTAGAAACTTTGTTGGAGGCCGCACGCTACGTCGAGCAGTTGGAAAAAAAGAGGGAACGTGCGCCTAGCACTTCCTCTTCCTCCGATCACTCAATCGGCGTGGCGCCCTACGTTAACCACCATAATTTGGATCATCGAAGTAAGATGACATCACTAAAAGAAAATTATTAATCATCTTTTACCTCTTTGGCTGCTATAAACAGTCATTTACCATCAAATCCAACGTCCAAAATATTTTGTCTGAATTATGAATAATTGTAAAAGTAAATTTAGAAAAGTAAAAAAAAATGTAATAACTGAGATTCGAACTCGCGACCCTTGAAATAATAGCTACTCATCATACCACTGCGCCAAAGTCGTACTAATATTTAAACATTTTTTGTGGAACATACTCATGATTAGAAAATTTCTGGTAAATATTCCTAACTAAGTTTAAAGTGCAGAGTGTTTAAATTTTTCGGGTGTTTCAATAGGGGGTGGGGGGGGGGGGTGTTGACATGTGCGGGAGGAGGTTTGTTGGAGTGGCGTGCACGTGGCGGTGGCGCTGCATCGATTTTCTGACGGCAAATCCTGGCGGTGCCGACGGTGCCGGCGTGGACCAGCGCGCGGCCTTTCTCAATCGGCCGTGTTTTCTTGGGTCAACGACTCGACTGCGCGCTAGACCACTCGAGAGCGCTCGCGGAAAGAGAGCGCGCGCGCCGACGCATACGAAAAAGCCACTTGCGCTGCGAGCGAAACTCGTTGCCCGTCACGCCACGCGACGTCTCCTGACGTGATTACACACTCTGTGTACCCGAAATTAACATCTTTTTGTTTCCTCCAATTTCACTCCAAAACCAACTTCACATTTCTAAGAATTGCCTAAAGGTCATTGTAACCTAACTCTTCGACCTTCAGCATTGGCCAATAGTTTACGATTTGTTTACATTTTTCTTAAATCAAACAAGTTTTTTACTTGTTCGTACCTTTTTTATCCTGTCTATTTACTTCTGTTTTAGCGTTTAGTTGCCTTCATTACATTCTTTTATTTTGTTTATTTTTATTTGTTTTGTTTACTGTTTTGTTTACCTTTTTCTTACCGTTTACATTTCTACCCAGAATCAACATGATCGTTCTTGATCACAGTTTACATATTCCAACTGCATGTGTTTACAAGCAAATTACTATCGTTGGGTGTAAACAAACGGCGTTTCTAATGATATAAACAAACGTCAGAGGGCGCTTTATCGCGACATTTTGCAAACCGCGTGTTTATTGTCTTTGCCGTTGGCAAATAATGCGATTAGTTTTTGACAAAGGGTTACCTCTTTGGATCACTAGGTGTTAGTGACGGAAGAGGCGGACGAAGAAAGACGAGCGGAAAGTATACAAGGAGACGGGATCTAATCGACCGACCGGATGGTGGGGGGCAGTCACGCAGCCGGGCCACGGTGCACGCCAGTCCGCTCCGGTCCGTCATGTCAACACCGCAACCCACAACAATTCACACCGTTTTCATTTTTTGTCCCCGATGCTTTTTTAGATTGTAAATAATAGGGGGCGCTGGAAACCAAACCAGAGGTGAAGGGGAGGGGGGGGGGGGTGAGACTGAATTCCGGTCAGTGACCATGAGTTCAAATCGCGTCACCTACTTGGCTTTTTCCATCATTATCTTGCTCATTTGATTAGTGTTCGACTGCTCCCCCTCCCTTCGTCTATCTTTTCCTGCCCCTCTATATCCGGTGTGAATATCAGCTCAGTGAATTGTCAATTATTTTTACGATGGGGTATTTTGATTTATAAGCAGTTTACGAGCGTGAAATGAAACGTGGTTTTGTTAATGTCCTGATTTATAATGTCGTTTTTTTTTCTTATTCTCTACTTGGTATTTGTATACGTGTTGAAACTACTTATAAGTTGTTGATTGTGAAAATTATATAGAAATGACATTAAAATTATTTTGGGTGATTAAATATATTAAATATAAAATAAATATTAACATATTAAATAAATGAATAAAAAAGAAAATAAATACAGAAAGAAAGAAAAAAAATTAAACTTTTATATGACACGTAAACTTTGTTTGTGCAAGTCTTTATTTTGTAAAAGATTTAACGACGACAAAAAGGGTTTAATAAGTTGTCATTAATGTTTAATCTTAAAATTAATTTTATTTTATATTTGATAGCACTTCTGTATTGTTGTTTGATAACTGAAATAGAAAATGAGAACTCTTGAAGTGAAGTATTGTTTGATGTAATCGCATGATGATTAAAGGTCAATTAAGAAGTGTGAAAAGAGAAAATGCGTCAAGTCAGATCGATTCCCCCTCGCGCGGTGCTAAAGTTGCGCAGCGCACGGGCTTCGCGAAAGCATGACGCTTTGGCCGACGACCCTAGTACGCACGCGTGACACATGCCGATTTCACGCGTGTCTGCAACCCAAACTGTGATCCGCTTGTTTTGACTTGTGAATCGTCGCACTTGCTTGTCACATCGAATTCCGTAACCCTTTTTCAACAATTAGCTCAAACCTGAAAATAGTCCATTTTCAATTAACTTAAATTCCAATGAACGTAAATCTTCAACTATTATTCAACTATTTTAATTTCTTTTACTTTTCAAGATACAATTTCAATATTATTTTTGCCTGTTTGATTTTACTTTTTTTTTATTTAATCACTATTTTTTATTTAAAATCATCTACTCATGCGATAAAAAGACACTCTGAAGTTAGCTGCGATTCACTGCGCGCGCATCAAGAAGGAACCAATGACAATCGCGGTAAACCGGAAAGTAAAGTTAGTCACATAATTAAAATAAAAAAAAAAGTCCGTTCTAGTAAAAAATTATAGTTTAAATGCTTAAATAGTGACACCAAAAAAAGAGTCGGAAGTCCTTCAGAGCACTGATCTAAGACCAACCTGATTAACGACAAGAGAAAAAGAGAGGGGGAGAGGGGGCCGTGTTAAAGAGCCTAATCGAAAATTGAGCTACACCCACCCAGGCTAGGTCCGCGTCACGCTCGACCGCTCTCTCGTCAAGGACTCAATGAAAAAGGGGCTTTACCCTACCCTCCGTTGGCCGGGCTGCAACAGAGGTACAAGACAGGAAGAAACCGTGCTCGCGCTGGTGGGGGCAGACATCCGCGAGCACGCGGCCAACTAAGTCGCGGAGCGCGCTTGCGCACTGGCCCTCGCTGGCCAGACGCACTCGGCCGCGTGGCATTCTGATCAATGCGACGTTGCCAGCTCTACACGTGACCTGGAGAATCCGGCCGGACCTGCCCCCCTCTCCCCGCGCGAAAACCCCACCAACGAAACAGCACGTGGATAGACGCGTTTCTCGCATTTTTCAAACCTTATCAACCTGTGGATTCTCGTTCGATCTATCCTCTGCCGATAAATTCGACCATCTGATCAATTTTTATTTGTTTATTATTCTTACGTTACTTTCGCTTCATCATTCTCGTTCAATGATGATGCTAATTTTAGGATTTTTTTTTTCAATCAATATAAACAATTGGGATTAAATAATGTTTTTGTAAAATGTTATACTTTTATTTAGATAATCTAAAATCGAACTTTGGGATGCATGAAAATAAAATTTAAATTTCCCGCCAAGTCACATACGCGCGCAATCTCAGAATATTTGAACTACTCGACTTGATTAATTACACAATTTTGCAATAATTTTTGACAAATATTTTCTTATTCATTATGTCTTCGTTATTCAACGAAAATCAAAAAATGTTATTCCAAACAATAAAAATATAAAATTTTAATTCTTTGAATTCATACTTTTGAAAAAAGTCTCTATGTAAAAAAACTTAACCATTTAAATTTAGAGGATAAAAATAAAATGAAAAGATGTTTAATTTTTAAAACAAACGATTTAATAATAAATTGTTCCATTTTTGCAGGTACTAAATTGAAGAGGGAACGCGCAGACCCAGACGACTTATTCTGCGAGGAAAAAATGCTCATCATCGATGGTGAGCACAATTTCGTTCTCCCTTTTTTACTTCTCGACACGTTTCTCTTCGCACTTTCACTCTCCATTATAAATTGTAAACAAAAAATTGTTGCAAAATTCATCATCTGTATGAAAAATTGAGTCTAATGGGCAATCAAAGCCAAGATTGCATGTCAAGATTTTTTTTGGTTTCAAATTAATTGATCTCCACTGAGGGAATGTACGCCTTTTTTTATAAAAGCTATTCGCGAGGTCAATTTACATCGTCCTTATGTAACGTAACCAACTATAGGACTGGCCGAGTGATGCGACTGAATTTATTCGGTGGCGTTATTTTTACGCAGCCTCTCTTCTCTCTGTGCACGGCAATTATAATCACACGGCCTTCTTTGCCAACCGACATATTCTGTGACATGCCACGGCACACGTGCGTTTTTATTCATCATCGTCAAACTCTTTTGATCCAAACCATATTTGAAACAACGATTAAGTGAAAAATAAAATTGAAACAAAAATTAGTTATTTTTACATCAAATTGAAATGTTGGAACAATTTTATAAACTGAATCTCGAACTAAAGAAGAATAATTTAGTTTAGTGAATGATAATTTTGAAAAAAGATAGGAAAAATAGATTGTATAAATAAAGTGATTTATACAGTGAATATTTTATAAACATTTGAATTGAATGAAAAGATGGAATGAGTTCGAGTGAGGAAAAGGTGAAAAAAAATGCGTGCGAATGAAAAAGTGATGTCGATAGATCAGGACGAACACAATGGACCTTTTAGATATCCACAAATCAAGAGCGCGAGAGTACGCAACATTTGAATTTCATCTCGGTCAGAGATTGAAACGGGTGATAGCATCGGTGCGTGGCAACGCAACCGAACATGTGTTTCAGCCCATAATTACTCATCTCGTTGATTTAACATCTCGTTGATTTAATAAGCAAATTAACAAATCCGTGCTTTTTCATTTTCTCTCGTCAAATTCTCACAAAAACGTGCTAATTAAAATGAACAAATTGTTACCACCACTCGGCGGTGCTCAGTAATTTAATAAATTCATTTTTTTCTTTTACGTCAAAATAAAACAAAATAAAATAATTCATAAAAAAAATATATAATAACTGAAATTTATATTCGAAAAAATATAACAATACCAAAAAATTGTTCAATTATTTTTTACCATTTGTAAAACAAAGGTATGAATCAAATAAAAAATTTGGTTCAATTTTTGAAACAAAAAAATTGTTTGTAATAAGGCGTTTGAAGCGCGCGACGTTTTGAATCGATCAGGAATTGCGAATTACATCGAAGGGGGCGAGAGCGTGCGCGAAAGCTGGCAAGATTTTTGACGCACGCGACAGAAACGGCGACGGGAGAGGCGCGCGGCCGGCGCGATTGGCCCAAGTCTCGCTGGCGGAAGGCATTCCAAAGGAAGGGGTTATCTTCAGGTTGAAAACGGCGCCACCTCAGTTCACTCGAGCAGTTCAGTCTCGGCATTACAATCGTCCCGCGACGTCGTGTCTCAAGTGCTACTTGAACAACAAATTTTAAAAAACTCCCAAAATTCAAGCTCAGATCTAACGTTCCTTTTGTTCTTTTTTCTTTTCCAATAGAAAATTTCGTTTGACTTTATTTTTGGAAAGAAAAAAATTTGTGTTTTTAGGAAGGGGGTAATTTTTGTTTTTTGATTTTTACGTCGATGTGACAGATGAGTGTTGAGTTGTGAATTTGAAAAAGGCGCGCGGCGGCGCTGCGCTCGGCGGGCGCGAAATTCGAATGGTAAGATGGGCGTGCTGCTGATGTCCGAAGGCGTGCACCCCCGGGTCGAACTCAGTCCGATGAAAGTCGACGTCAGCGAGAACCGCGCCGACAACAACAATTTGCACGGCGTCAGAAACGAGAATGACGCGAAAACACCGTCGCCCCCGAAGAAAAAGTGGATCCGGCATTATCTTCTTGGTGAGACGAAAATTTAACCTGATAAAACAAAATGAAATAAAAAAAAAGTACGTCAACGTATGAAAAAAATGCAACGAAATAAAAATGTGTGAATTAAAAAGAAGTGCATTCAAATGCAACAAAGTTGCATCAAAATTACAACGAACGAAATTAAAGTGCATTGAAATATGAGGAGTGCGTTGAAATTAAAAAAAAGGAAGGTGCATTTTGAGAAAGCGGTTTTTGAAATTTGAGATAATTATCCGAGTAAGTCGAATGGCTGGTGTAAATTAGCATACGTTTATGACGAAAAGTTTGCCGTCGAATCAATTATGCAGAAAGGAGCAATTTTTTTTTTTCATCTCCACGTTGGAAACATTGTAGGTCCTTCCGAAATTGCAACTGTTTCGAAAGTGTTTACTTTTTTCGGGTCGTTGTAGATGAACGAGACCGGCCAGGCTAATTATAACGTTATTTCGCTTGGCGTGCGACCAAAGTCGTTCTCCGCCACTGCTACCAGCTGCGCCATCTTGCAAGACTCGACTTCTTATTTCTTTTAATTCCTCAAATTGAACCAAAAAAATACCCACTTTTTTAATTACGATTTCTCCGTTCGAAAATGGTAACACAAATTTAAACCTCAACCAACGAACTTGAATTTTAACTTTGAAAAGTTACAAATAAGATTCAATCATGGCTCTTATTTTAATTTGAAATTTGAAATTTCAAATTTTCCTTCTTTAGATAAATAAAGGAATTCTATTTACTGGAAATCGTTCGGGCAAATTTTGGAACTTTGAAACTTCTTTCTGAATGATATATAATTTGTAGATGGAAAATTTTTGAACTTGAACCAAAAGAGATTCAGCTCTGAATTAGAGTTGGTCTCGAAGGAGACCCGCTATCAGTCCAGCAGTTTATTTGGATCAAAAGTTCAGTCTGCGTGATTGCGATACGAACATCCTGCGCGCCGCAACCGCACCTCAACGAGCCACTTAGTGACAATGTTCGCAACTGGTTCCACTAGTTTTTTTTCCACCTCGCCGCGACAACAAGTAGCTCGTACTCATTGTGCAAACTTGACCTGGTCATGCACTGACATCCTTGTGATTTTTGAACTCCAAGTTCAGCGAATCAGACAAATTTGTTTTACTCCAATTTTCAATCCAACAATTTAATGAAAACCAAAAATTAAATTCTTAAGTTACCATTTTTCAATTGATAAATTTAAAATAACAATTAAACAAATATTAATCAATGTCTTTGAATTGTTTTAAATTTAAACTCAGATTTTTTAAATTCTTTTTTTGGAGCGTATTTAAAGGGTTATCAAGATCCGAATGCCAGCCTGAGATCGGCCTTGACTGTTTTTTTTTTTTTTTTTTTTTTTTTTTTTTCTTTTGTTTTTTCTTTGTTTTCCGTCGGTTGTGTTTTTTTTACTGCGTAACCAGCGTTTGTTTGCTTGAAAGTCTTATCCAGGTCGATGGTTGAATAATTTCAAACAGTTTTGATGAATGAGAGCTAAATCTCAAGGGAGTATTATCGGTTCTGCAGGTGAATCGAAACAATTCATTTCTTTGCGTAATTCTACTGAATTGCGTTGTCGCTGTTACCTAACTTACCTCAAAATATGCCCATGAAAAATCGTACAAAATGGTACCCAAAAAAGAAACAATTGATTTAAAAAATGTTTAAATATTTACAAACGTTTAAATGTTTATAAAATGAAACAAAGTGTTTGCAACTTTTAATATTTTATCCGACGTTTCTAATGAAATTTCAATGTTTATTAAAAATGTTACTAGTTTCGGAATTTAAAAGAAAATTAAACATTAAATTAATTAATTTATTGAATTCTTGATTGCTTGCATTTTTTTATTTTAATTCCGCAGATTTATTGAACATGTTGAAATTGATAGAAAGTGGATTAAAAAAAAAAGAATGATCGGCCACGTGATGGCAAATCGACCTTGCGGCTCGCAAGAGACTGACGATTAACAAACAAGGCATTATCATTGGCGGCGTATAAAAATGGATGACGCGACAGATATCCTGAATTATGCATCGGCTATGTCGGTTCGACACTTCCATCCATTCGATGCACCAAGCCGGCTGATTAATTTGAACTCGTGAGAACAAAAAATAAAAATTTGCTCGTTCCAATGTAACGCAAAGTTCAGCCGCAGACTTCAAACTATATCCATAATTTACAACTTGGAATGAGATATTTTTGAAACCCATTTTAAAATACCAACGAAGAACAACAGTTCAACAAGTTCCAAAACAAACTGAAATCTTTTGGAATTTAGGTACAATTTTATTTTTAAAAGTTGAAATATTTTTGCAAAAAAGTAAGATTTGAAGGATGAGTTTTGGGTGGGTTGCAGCAAGTAGAATTGTTATACAAAAGTTGTGCAAAAAAATTTTTTGCAAAACAGTTAAAAACGGATTTTTTTAGTTCAGAAGTTTTTTGTAGTTCAGAAGAATTTTTGTAAAAAGAAATTATTTTTGAGTCCTGTAGATTTTGGTTCCTGTGACGAAAATAGATTTAGGGAGGCGAAATGAATGCTCGCCAAAACTCTCGGTACATGAATGAGTCGGTCGCGTGTGAGTACACGTGCTGTGCTGATTTACGTCCTGAGGTGAGAGTCTCGCTCTGCCACTCACAGAGAAAAAATTCCTCCTTCTGTACATCAAAAAGAAATGCAAATTAAAATTACCAGAAAAAAAAACCTTGTGAACAATTAATTGTTAATTGTTTCATAATCACTTTTCTTTGTTCATGAGTTTGAATGAGATGTTTGGCTGTTACATAAAAAGGGAATTTAGAATAAAGTTCGTAGCAACAAAGTGGTTTGCGCCTGCGCTGACGTAAGCAGCTCGGTCATTGAGATACGCAAATGGCATAAAATAGAGTGGAGAAACGATGCGCCGGGAAAATTGGAGAGAAACAGAGCTTGTAGAGATCGACGTTGTTCCATCTCAAAGAGATGCGAAAAATTTTTCGCATTTTTTTTTCCAACGTGAAAATTTTTTTTATTTATTTCATTCCAATAATTTTTTTAATATTCAAATTTAAATGAAAAGAAAATTGTAAAAAGGTGAAATTGAAAAAATTAAAAACAAACTTTTTAATTAAAGATAATTAATTTAATTGAACTAAATGAAAAAATAATTGTCAGTGCTAATTGAAAGAAAATTATAATGAAATTCAAACCGTCGGGAAAGTGGGAAAAATAGAAAAGGGATTGACTGCTCGAGTGAAAAATATTGTTTGAGAGGGCGTATGTGTGCAGATATCAGCAAATAAATAAACCTCTAATGGGTTAGAGAAAATAGAAAGAGGAGATCGATTGGCAAAGATCTTTGGCGCACAATTAACGACAAGCGACGTGTGTGTGTTCTTTTTTTATTTTTACTCGTGTGCAAACTTTCGACGCTGATTAGCGCAATTATTGAGGGTTCCATTCGTTGAAGAGGTCGTGTGGTCGGGGTCTTGAGGACTTCTTTTTTCTTCTTCTTTCCCTTGTCAACTCTCGACGCTAATAAATTATTATAAATCCAATTCACAATTTCTATCCCCCAATTTGAATGAAAAATCAATAATCAAGTCGAAAGTTACTTCAAACATTTTAAAACACAAAAATTGTAAAACACGAAAATTAAATGAAATGGAGAAATTATCAAAAAATTGAGAAACAAGAGAAATGATTTTAGTTGAGATTGATAAAAAAGTAATGACGAAATTGTTTTTTTTTTCGGTTTTCAGAAGAAGATCCTTTGGAAAGTAGGACAAATGGTAACTATTCGTCGACGATAAGAAGGAGTCCGGCGCTGGCAAACGCGTCCAGGGGAACGCCGCCGGCGTCAAATTCCGGCCATGTGGCTGTGCTGCATACACCGCATTCTCACCAGCAGCAGCACCAAAACAATCACGATGGCACACATAATCACTACCTGGATAATCACAACTCAAACAACTCGCAGTCGCACGTCGTTGACGCTGAGACGCCAGGATATGACAATAAGAAACCGTCAAGAAATGGGTAATTATTGTCCAGACAACCAGTTTTCGATCGATCGAACAACAAAAAATTCGGGTTTTTCAGAATAATTTAGAGCCGAGGGGGAAAAAGTTCCATGTCTGATCAGACGTAATCAGACCTCTTTTTCTCTTACGTATTAAACATCTTTTAAGTAATATTTTATGTAATGATATACTATACTATATAATAATAATAAACAATTAAAAATAAAGAAATAAAATAAACTTTAAGTAAGTTGGTGATTTTACATTTTTAAACACGGATTTTTTAACAAATTTTCAGGCCCTGTATGATCCGGTCGGGAACGAGGGAGGTACACAACAAGCTGGAGAAGAACAGGCGAGCACACCTTAAGGAATGCTTCGAGCTGCTTAAGCGACAGCTGCCTACGCAGGACGAGAAGAAGTCTTCGAATCTGTCTATTCTCCACGCGGCGATCCGGCATATACAAGTACGTACGACGATGCACATCCACCGCCGGTGAAAGTCCGATCGTGGAAAATCAAGCCGGTTAATTGCTGCGAAGACGATTTACGAGCCGCTCTATCTCAGAACCGTCCCTCTACCTGGTTAGGGATCTTGTTTATTAGGCAAATTGTATAGTTGAGGTTTGAGATTTCAGACACGTCAGAAGAGGCGCATTTTGTTTTTACCTCTTTGTCTCTCCGGCGACCATCACAAGTGTTAGAAAGTGCGCCGCCTAGATGGAAAGACAATAACGCGAAACAAGACTCGCGACGGTCACGTAAGCGTGATAAAAAGCGCACGTATCTGCGAGCGTGCGCTCGCGATAACCAACCGGATGGATTGCCTCTGCGTGACCCTTTTGTTACCTTATCGGGCAGCGGTAGAGAAATAAAAACAACTTTTGTTGTTACAAAAGGAGAGGAATAAAACTTGGAAAATCTTTGAGATGGCTTTTTTCGCTGAGTTCCAAGTTATAAAAAGCGGATGCATGGAAATTGCCCCGGGGTGATTGTTGTGAACCGACGTGGAATGAGATCAAGATGCACTCACAACGGCAATTACAATTGACATTTAAGCAACGACGATTTCGTCGGCTATTAAATGTCAGGCCGGCCATCTTTAGACACTGCCGGGCCAACGAATAATTTGATTTCGCGCGAGAGGGAAGTGGTATCTTGGCCTGTCACTTTGCTGGGGTAAAGCGAACAACCATCACAATTTCCTGGCTACGAGAAATTCCTCAAACTTCCTTTCTAACTTCCTTTCTCTTGCCGGGTTCAATGTAGGGGAGAGGTTTGTACCTTGGGACAGGTTGTACATTGGGACACGCTAATTAAAAATCGAAATTAAATAAATTTTACTAAAATACTGGTAGATATCATAGATAATGTCAGTAAAAAATATAAAATTCAAATTTTAAACTTTTATTTTCATATATTAAAAAATTATTAAAAAAAAAAAATTTTTGATACCTAAAACGGACTTTTAAAGCACTTATTTAAACTTTAATTATTAACAAACGGTTGACAATATTTCATAAAACTTCAAATTAAGTGAAAGTATGTTTGTCATTGATAAATGTTGTATGAAGATAATTATTAAAAACATTGTCTTCTTTAATTAATAACAAAGTTAATAGAAAAAAACACATGCTTGTAATTGTAAAAATTCAATTATAGTGTTAATTATAAAGCTTGTAAGAAAATGTAGACAATTTTGAGATGGAATTCCGTCTCGATATTTGTTGAATCTAAAACGTTTGTCTCTGCTCGGAGGAATGCGAAGAAATGCAGAAAGAAAAAGGCTGAGCTTGAGGGCCGTAAAACGGTTGGCGCATTGTCAGGCCGCTACACATATTACTTAGATAAACATTTCTGTACGTAAATAAATATTGCTGTTGGGTTCGGCTACACGCAACCGCGTGCTTTGTCTTGACAGCTTTATTGCGCGATAATTCATCAGCCTCCTCTCTCTCTTTCTCGCGGTACATCAGAACGATTACATCCCAACGCGTTAACGGGAACAATTATAAAGCCCCGTTGAATAACAAAGGCCCGAGAGAGCGACGCCAGACGAAAATCTGGCCGCAATCGAGCCGACGCGCACGTGAGTGTGGGGCAAACACGGGCGTCCCCGCGAAGGTCGTCTACTCTGCTCGGTTTCTCTCTCGCCTCGTCTTTTTTCGCATCCTCGCACCTTCCTAGTCTATCCCCTCTGAGGCACACTTTAAAGTGGCCCCGTCCCGACGACCTTTTTTTTCCTCCCCCCACTCTTTTATCTCCTTACCCGTTATTCTGCGACGTGCAGATTTTTTTTCCTCTCTCCTTTCCAGATCTTATTTAATCTTATGAAAAAAATACATAATTTTGCAAAATTCAATTTCTTTTCACGCAAAATTGATTGCGTTTTGTGGTTTTTTTTGCAAAATTTCTCATTTTTACGAGTTGTTTCTTCCACATGACATCTTAATTTTTGTTTTTAACAACACGATTTTCATATCTGTTTTTCGTTCTTGCAAAATTTCATTTAGTTTATAACAATTTGTAGAGAAAGCTGGACTGCAGTTTGGAAAACGGTACCCAAGTGTTGGTGACCAGTCGATTTACCTTGATCCGTTAAGTCATTCTGGACTTTCACTGAAAAATTCTCCGCTTGGATTTTGTTGGCGTGGACTCGATGGCGCACGTGGAACCTACGCCCAAGGTTCGACTCGCGCCCAAACAAGAGAGCTGCACGCTGCGCAATTCTTCCTTCCCCCCTCCCCCCTTATTCTGCGATTCGGCGCATTGCCCCCCACCCCCGCCCCCGCGATTCGTAACCTCTCTTGACCTATCCGCCTGTCTGATGGCGCGCCCCTCCTCCGCGCCATGTCCTCGTCTTTTTCTATCTCGTTCGCCCCAGCTCTCACGCGCGATTACGTCCCAGGTCTCCGGACAAGTCTGTGCCCCCCCTCCCCCCCGGGGAGAGGTATCAACCAGATCGTTGTAATTTCGGCCTTATCAGTTGGTTTTTTTAATTTTTTTTTATTGTCATTTCGAACTGTTTTCATAAGTCAAATTTAATTTTACAATTCAATTGTATCTTAGAAAACAAGTTATTTTTATTGTAATTTTACATTGGATCCTGTAAAAAAAAATTTGAAAATTAAATCGAAAGTTATAGTATAACTTATTGGATTGATGAGATAGAAGATTTCGTGTTCATTGAGTCACACACGTGTCTGACGTAAGTATTTCCGCACGGTTTGTTCGCAGGTACAACACAGGCCTCTATATTTGTATCTGTATCCATGACGGAGCCACGTGATCGTGCGGCCATCGGCTTCTGGCCGCTCGGCACGGTGCTATGCAATTTTTGAACTTCTGCCGAGTTCATTTGTTTTAACGCGATCCGATATACCAAACTTCGTGATAGCTTCCCCCCCCCCTCCACGCCCGATTCCAATGGTATCCTATAAAGAGAAAAAGTTGATGACATGTGTGAATTAGCTTCATGTATCGAATCGAATCGAATATCGAATCTCTTTCAGCTAAGTTCATTTTTGTCCCTCTTTCCTGATTGGTCGATTTTTTCGCGGGTTGTGTTTGAATCGTGATTTGTAATGTATTCGTTGAACACATTATTAAAAAATATAAAAGTTGT
>JAPYZS010000293.1:0-76520 GCA_030522925.1 Trissolcus japonicus | reverse complement strand
GCTGCCGGTGTCCACCCTACCGAAGAAAAAGTTGCTGCTATTCGAAACGCGCCATCTCCGAGGAACTTGAGTGAGCTACAGTCTGTCATTGGGGTGATTCTCTTTTACGACAGGTTCTTATCACACCGAGCGACTACTTTTGAGCCTCTATACAGGCTGCTGGATAGCAAAGCCGAATGGATCTGGATAGAAGAACATGGATAGAAGAAAGCGCTACAATGTGTCAAGGATACACTGTCCAGTAAACCAGTTCTGGCACACTACGAGTTGAATCGTTCTTCAGTCCTAGCTTGTGATGTTTCACCCTACGGAGTCGGAGCAGTGCTATCACACGTCGGTGAGGATGGGTTGGAACATCCAATCGGATTCAAGTCGCGTCCCTTGACCACTACAGAGAGAAACTATTACATAATTAAGATAAAATTTTCAACTTTTTTTATTACACGCATCAACAGTAACGTTATTCCGATTGAGTAATAAAATGCATAATTCTGTATAATGTTACACTTTTTATATCGATTCTATATTATCTTTCTCATTCGGTCATGTAAAAAAGCGCATTGTCTTCTGTATCTAAAAAGTGTGGTGATTTTATTCTAGACTAACTAATCTCTAATACTGACTAATCATTTTCCAATCAACTTAATATTAAAAAATAACAGTAAAAAATTGAATCCAGACATCTAATTTAACACGAAAATTTTCTCTATGATGACAAATAATTTTAATTACTTTTACGTGATGACTTTTTATTTCGAACACGTTATTCACTTTTCCTGGATTTGATATTTTTCCTGATCTGTCACACATTCGTCATTAAAATTGAAATATCAGTCACACGTTAAAAAATTATTACTTTAATTAGATTCATATATATATATATATGAAAAAAAGTCTTTCACATTAATCTGCAAATCATACATAGTATCGATAAAAAACGCACATCAAACAGACAAGTTTTTAAATTCATTTTTTGCCGTTCCAAAATTCATTTCCATATCAACGAGTTAGGACTGATCATAGCATTCATATATTAAATTAAAATTAAATTATTTTACAATTAAATTCAAAATTAATATTAATAAACAATTACAATTGTTATTGCAAAAAAAGACTCATTTTTCGTTAATTTTTTTCAATTCAAACGTGTAGAACACGAATCCGAATAAAAGTTGTCAGAAAGTTGTCGACTGTTTTGATGTTTAGCAAAAAATGAATTAATAGTATTTATTTAAATTGATATATGTCAACAATTGAATCAACAAAAAATACTGGACAATTTTTTCGAACTATAACTAATTCGTTAAACATTTTAATATAAATATCAAGAGAAAAAAAAATTTGACGAACCTTCGTTGCGTGATCTCATGCATAACGTGCAATAATCGTAACATGACAATTCTTATGCAGGATCAGATTTAATCTCAGACATTGAGAAGTTATATGTTGTCAAGCCTACCGATATTTTTTAAGTTGCCTCGAAGAACGTAAAACTATGAACTTGGGAAACACCCCAATATGTTAGTGGACGGCATATTCATGAGTGTTCACCCAAAGCTGATAAAAAAATATTTTTTTAGAATTCAACTCATCGGTTTTTTTCATAATGTTAATTATTTCTTTTTAATTTTTATTTATCAGACAATTGTTGAACTAGTTCACGCAAACTCAATAAAATGTGATCAAATTTATATTTCATTACATAATTTTTTTCAAGTTTATCATTATAATTATTTATATCGACAATAAAATTACTTCGCAATGGTTAATTGGTATTTTAATTTACAACTACTTTCTGGAATCTACTATCGTAAACTTTGTAATAAAAACGTCTAAATTTATTGACTTTTAGATGGTATCTATCTACATAAGGAAAACAATAATTATGCTATCAGATGTGAGCTTTGAAGTATTTGTTTCTGAAAATTTTGTTAATAGGCGGTAAAATTGATTTCATAGGTAAATAGGTAAATTGACATGCAAAGAACTTTGTTTATGTTAAATTTATCTTTTTGAAACAGAAATTTTAATTCTATCCAGTTTGATTATATTGCGAAATATTGTAAAATTTTCTGGTCTAGTGGAACTTGATTTTCTTATTATTTTTCAGGTAATGCAATAAAATTGTCGTGGTAGAACAAATGTTTTTATTCATTGAAAATGTTATTCAGCGCGTTGATATTCTCTTAAAAAAGTTAGATACAAATTCATGTTAATTAATTTGTTAGGTCAAATTTAATCACAAATCAATTCAGCTTTTTTTGCTCACCTTGTTAGACATTTTACAGTACGTTTGATATTTTTAATTGCCAATTACAAAACCGATGCTGATTCGTCTGCCTGAAGAAAAAAAATTTACATAATAATTCGAAAATGACTCAATTTATAATATGCTGAAGTGTTTGACACAAAATACGCATTCTTCCAAATCAAATATTTTATTATGTGTGACAAAATGTGACGACAGTGTACGATAATCGTACGTTAGTGGATGAAGGAGTAGGAAACCTTTAAAAATAATTACATGGAAACAAAGAAAAAAATTTAATTATAATTGTTCTTACTGTTCAGCAAAATTTTTTTATGAGTCTTTTTCAGCGTAAAGTTATGATTTTGAAATCTTGAATACATTTTAAGATATATTCTTTGTTAAAAATACTTTCATTAAAATCATATATTTATTATTATATTGATACATTTATAATTAGGGCCAACCGGGGTAATTGTGATATCGGAGTAATTTGTGACAGGCTAATTATTATTAACAAAATACTAAAAATGTTTTGTATCTAAAGAAAATATTGTTCTCTCATGTCTTACAAACAATACTGATGAAGTTCGAACTAAAATTATTGAAAAATTTTGTTTTTTCATGTTTTATTCAACACGTCACAAATCTTTGATGTTTAAAGTTTTGAGCGTTCCATTCAAAGTTAGTTTTCTTCGAAAAATGTATATATTTTTATGACTTCAATCATTCATTTTACTTAGTTACAATCTATTAAACTTGATCCACCATTCAAAAATATTTTGTTAAGTAATATTTTATGTAACAAATGAAATCACAATTACCCCATATCATTTGCAAAGTACGGGATAACTGTAATGCTATAGTATATGTAATGGGCTATTTTTATGAATATGCCATATATCGGTTTATATACACTAATCCAAATAAAAAACGCAACACCTGGGATTATTATATTTCCTAAGATCAACCATAAAAAATGTTGGCAATAACAATTATTCGTTAAATCACAATTACCCCACATAGTGTCTCACTTTACCACGGTCTACAGAGTAATTGTGAAAATTTAGGTAGGTTATGAAACTAATTTTTTTTTCGCATAATAATTTTTCAATTTCCAATGTCATTTTCTCATTTTCGATTAACTTATAAAAAAAACGCATGCCAAAATATTCTTATTTACAAAAATTACATCAAGTTGAAAAATAACTTTGCATTTTCGTGTCACTCTTACCCCGGTTGACCCTACAAAAATAATTGTGATTGTATGAAAGTATGTAAACAGGAATACTCTTTGATAAAAGAAACTGTTTTGGATATTCGTAAAAAGCAATTGACTTGAGATGAATGCCTTATGAATCCTAACTGTGAGTTTTAATTTATCAATAAATTATTCATTTAATGTATCAATAAAAAAGTCAAATTGCTTTGGAATCGCTGATTAGTTTTCTTCGCTAATTACAACTCAAATTCGTAGCTGACGAGTTTTCGTAGTACAAAATTATCGGCTGCCTTCACGTGCTCTTATGTAATCGACATAAATCAGTTCAAAAATTATTTCATGCTAATTTAAGAATTTTTCCTAATAAGAAATAACCAAAATGCTATAAGAATTTTTTGCATATTGATAACCGTATTTAAATGGGAATCGAAATTGTGTGTTATTTACAATCAATTATACAATGTTATAATTTATAGATGTAAATTTGAAGCTTACAGTTGCAGATTTTCAAATTCAAATTTACTTTAAAAGTACAATCTGAACGAATACTTCTAAATATTTTTTAATTTAATTATTTGTATGCATTTATCATTGATCAATACTATAACACGTTGATTGATTGACCGTTTTGTACGTTTTGTATACTGCAAACCTTGGTACACCTCAACGATATAAATAGCATGGTGATGTACTTTTAACAAAAATTTACAATACTTTGAACACTGTATCACAAAGGATAAAATTACACACAATCATAGGGAAACACTAAAATTTTCTGGTTAAAAAAATATTTGTATATTTATGAGAATTATTTTAAATCAAAGTATTGAAGAACTTTAAATTCTTGTTTCAAGTAAATTATTATGTAAAGTGTATGTATCAAATATAAATGAAAAATTGTCGTTTTCTCTGAAAAGTGTGTTTGTACAAAATTCTTATCGAACACTTGAGTTAAATTCTTCAAACCTTGAAACTTTTTCCCTTTTATTGGCAAAATAAATTTTCGGGGTGTCATGAATATTGAATTGCAAAATCGCTTCTATGACGAAAAGTTGGCAAGTACGGTTGACTCTGACCTTGGAAAAAAACGTGTATCTTGAATATTGAAGATTTTCTCTCCTCAAAATGGGTCATGGGGCAATTGAAAATTCGCACGTGCACTGAGAACAATTAAACCTTGATTTCCTGACCTACATGGATACGTCGTAAAATATAGAGCAGCTATGGAATTGAAATAATATTATGTTTACCTTATATGTTCAAAAAGCATTTATAAACTCTTTTCAATGTGCTTGAAAAAAGATGTTGGCCTTTCATATACTGTTTGACTTGCGCCACAACTTCTTCTCTATTTTTATTGTTTTTATAATTTTTTAAAACTCGTTCAAAAATCACTTTTCTCCTTATAAATATTTTATATAAATATTTTATTATATTGTTAATTTCATTTGATTATATTATTATAATAATTATATATATATATACTGGTCCAAATAAAAAACGCAACACTTTATATGTAATTCTTACGGAAAGTGTTGCGTTTTTTATTTGGACTAGTGTATATATGAAAATTGGATGAAAATTCACCAAAATTTATTTGTATTACAGATGATCCAGAGCTCTGTTTCAACGCCATAAAATGGAATATCATCTGAAGTGAGTATTTTTATAGTACACATTTTTCTTAGGCTTTCAATTACGTTGAATTTTGAAATTTGATTGCATTTGATGGATGGATTGCACTGTGATTAAGGATGAATTCAATACACCTGATAATAGGGAATTCATTCACACACATGTAGCTTATACTACAGAGATCTGTCTCTCAAAAAGCATCGAGAGAAAGATACTGCCGACAACAAATGAATGGTAACAAAGCGACTGCGAGTTAAGTTCTTATAGCCATAAAAGATAAGGGTAGGCGAAAGAGAAAGTAGGGTAAGCACTCCCGAATCGTACCCCGTTGGCACAATTTCGCGCATCGCCTAAAGCAAGATTTTTTGTGTTTTATTTAACTTCAAACCTTTCTTATTACCCCAACAAAAATAACTTTATAAACAAGTCTCATTTAGTTCATCATTTTAGTTCCGCAATTTTGTGATAATGGTTTTGATAATGAAACATAAAATAATCATTTTTCATAAGAAAAAAAAATTAATTAATCAAACCGTATTTCTTGAGTTTGGATTTGATTTGAGATTAATCTTAGTTTCATTTGAGCAACGTTGAAAAGAGAAAACCAGAATCGAAAGTAATCACAAGTAGAATAATCGCTCTTTAGTCGGACGATTAGTTTCATCTGCATTATTATATCAATTTCGATTTCCACAATGTATCAAGTTAAAAACTTGTTTCACATCGATCTTAATGATTCACTCAATTGCAATGCAAAATATTTGGTTTGTAAATTTTATTCTTGAATTTTGTTTAAATCACAAGATAAATTTTAATTCTACAACATTAAAACCTGATATAATGGCCCTTATTATGCTAATTATGATATAAGTTTTTTTTCATATTTCATTTTCTTTTTTTATTGAACAAAATTTTTATCGTCCAAAGACGAGAATGATTTTTTAAAGATCATTGTTATATCAAATCGTCGTTCCCACGACACAGTTACTGTCAATAACATCTTTAGAATGTTTCTCTATGAAAACAATGTATGTAAATTATTTTTTATCCGAACACGCGATCTATAATTAATTTCCAATATTTATCGCGATATTGCAAAATAAAAGTGAACAATCATCTTTGCTTGCAAAACTTGAACTGGTAAGATAACCTATACTAGTATTGTTTTCATAAAAAAAAAACATTAAAATAATTGATGCTCCATTTAATAAAAACGCTTTTCATCCATGTCATTTGATTTCATCTTGTTTTGATATTAAAATTGTTGAACCAACTTTGATAACAAATTTTCACGAAATACGTTTGGAAAATGTGGTAATTCCCTCAGCCTCATTTTTCTTTCAATTTTAGATAAAATGTCAGCCAAGCCAGAAACCAGGGACGTTTTTTAACACTTTTGATTTACGATGCACTTGAAACATTTTGCCAAGACATGAAAAGGTCTATTGTAATAACCCAAGGAAGGGTGTAAAGTCCATCTTTGAAAATCTCTCGATTCCCAGCCCGCGAACAAGCCCGAGGATCAACAGCGGGATCCTGAAATAAACAATGAAAAATAAATGCATTGTTACGCTCTAAAATATAATCGATTACATCCTGATCTATATACAACAGACTAAATTTTAGAAAACCGCAACTTTCGGGCCGAAATTTCGGGCCAAACTCAATTCAACATTCGGACCGGACAGAGTTTTACGGTCCAGGTTGTGTTGACAGTTTTTAGACCCGGACCATTTTTCTTTCAGTTATAGAGAAACGATTCGATGATGGGTGCAAGGAACTGCTTGGGACAGGTGGTTTTGAAAATAAAAAAGGCATCATCCTTGTTCAAAAAAAAGCAGTCTGACCAAGCGGTGGGGGTCAGGTATTCGCACAGGGGAGGAAGGAACACAGAAAGACAAAATATATAACACATCTTGGCGTTCGTGTGTGCGGCTGCACTCCGGCGCGGAGGCTGCGCGGAAAAATCGATAGGTGCCGAGGACCGTAACAGTGTGTAGCTCGACGAGCCAGTCAGAATCCAAACCGGCAGCCAAAAGCATCCTCGCGGCTCCACCACACGAAACCGTGCCCCGACGGGACGCGTGATGTGCCGGCACCAGTGCTCTCCCAGCCCTGGCTAGGTCGCTCTTTTTTCTACCTCTATTTCCTTCTCTCTCTCTCTCTGTCTCTCTCACTCTCATTTTTGTATCACTGATTAACGCTCGTGGACAATGTTTGTTCAGTGTCTGGCCACGGGTCATTCAAAGTGTCCCCGGTGATGCCATGGAAACGCATCTAATCTACCGAGATTCCGGATGAAGGTGAATGAAACAGTGCACACCACAATCCGACGCCGGCGCCTCTAATTCCACGCTACGGGTTCTCGACCCCGCATCATATACCTTCCTTTCTTTTTTTTCTCCTTTCCTCGCGTCCCTGTCGATCTAACCGCAGTGCCGACCGCTCGCGTTCCAATCAACAGTTTCCGAGGCGTTTTCGCGGCTGGTTGACACTAAAATCCCAGGCCCAACTGTTCGTCCCTTCAACAAACACGCCTTTTGTTTCACTCACAATCTCATCGGAACAATGTTGAACGATTTTTGAAAACAAAATTGTGTTTGGCTAAACAAAAAAAATTGAGATACAGTTTTATGATGAAAACAGAATTTTTAACATTTTAATTTTGTACTTTGGATGGTTCGTGCAAACTGGTCGACAAACAAAAACGGGCAAACAGAAATGCAACGATGGGTTATTGATATTTTAAACAAATATGAATTAGCTTCGTTCATAATCGGAGTTTAAGGCTAATTACTTTAATTAACCTGGACAATGAACTGCATCAACATAAAGGATGACAAATAATTCGTTAGTTTGCATTCGTTCTTGTTAGGAAAATATAATAACTGCAATTACGTCAGATGAGATTGAAGGTTTTTATGTACATCTGGTAGCAAAATGTACCACTGTAAATGTCACTGGTTTCTTTAAAGTTGTTTTATTTTGTTATAATTTATTTTTCTGCAAAATAAAAGATGATTTTGTTGGTGAGGTGTTGCAAGAATGAGCTTCTTGGAACGTTAACATTCGTTTTCATTGAAACGTATAAATGGTTAAAATTAATTATACTGTTTCCAGTGTTCAAAATAATTAATTAAAATGAAATTTTCATCTGGCAATCTTGCTCTTTGCCTTTTAATTGCATTTTCAACTGCACTTTTGAATCAAAACGCATAACGTAAAACTAAAAGAAATAGCTTTTACAACATTTTTTTTGTTTTTACACAATCGAAGTCGATTGAAATCTATCTTTGGATTCAATTTCAATTGGATTTTGTTTCCGACCATTTGCAAAGAAATGTTCGTATTTTTTTTTTAATCCCGAGATTAAAAACCAATTTTGAGGAAAAAAAATTTTATTTGCGCTCGGTTGGCATTTGGGGTGTACAGACACGTGCAGTGTAAAATAACCTTGCGGTATCAAAATTCTTCACTTCGCCAACAATCGATATATAAAATCTGAAGGCCTTAAAGATGACCACGCGTTCAAAAAATTTTGTGTAAGACTTTTTTGCTCGGACGCTTTCAGGTGTGAGGAAGATAAATCACCTCTGCGTGACAATGTTGAGTTCTAACTGTCCAATCTAATCAACGGGTAGACAAAATGGGTACAATGAAAATTGCAACGGATACGAATTACAGTCACTCGGTGTTTCACATTTGCACCTAATTCAGTTTGTGGAAAATTAAAAGTTCAAAACAGAACAAGTTTAAATCCAGACTATTTTTTGTTTCAATTGAGTTTTGGAAAAACTACTCTTAATTAAAAACCAGTGTAAAGAATGAATGACTAAAGGAACTGACAACTACTGCACATTTTGAGTCGCTCTGCTGACTTAAGGTCATTGCACTTGCCCATTCGCTGCAATATCAACCACCGTGGGGATTTGAACAAGTTTTCAAACTTGTTAAAAAAAACTGTGCAAATTAACCTATCGATTAACATCTAATGGTTTGGCATTCCTCTTATCCTGTATTATAATTCATCATTTATTTGCATAGTATACAAGAGTATAATAATGAACGCCAATGTGAGGCTAATTATGTTTTCATATAGTTTAATACCGCATAGTTATTCTACAAAGACATAGTTGAGAAATCAATAAACAATGGCATACAAAATTTTACAAAAAAAAAGAAATCTAAATAATAAAAAGAGCTCAAACTTGAAGTCTGGTATTGATTTTATTGTCATTCATTTATTGATAATTTAATTCGTAGCAATCAAAATCTGGTCCGTCAGTACACATTGATGTCAGTTACTCACTTTTCGTCCGACCATAACTGTTACAATTAGGACGCATGATTTTAAATTGGCCAATAATTGCCAGGCATAATGAAACATTGACTAAGTGGATTTGACATCTATGGTTTATTTCAACAACTGTTACATACTGAGCAACACTTCAAAACTTGTTACAAAATCAAACAAAAAAATTTTCATTCCAAAAATGGTATAATTTCTTTGCAAGTAACCGTGGATATGATCCATTTCAAAACAACTTTTATATACTTTTATATATGTGATTTTCATTTCACATATATGGTCTATTCTAACTGAGCCACACGTCTTACATTGAAAACGTTTTAAATTAGTAAACTTTTTATTTAAAAAAAAAAATTATCAGATGTCTAACATTTAAAAGACACAATCAAAAATAATAAAAACGTGAGATGACAACATATCCGTGAAGTGTAAGTGAATGAGATCTTTGCGTTTGATTAAATCACCTTTGATCACTCACATGACATAAGCTTGATGGATAAATATTTTTCTCCGACACTCGGGTGTTAACATCAGCCATCAATGTTGTTCATATTCAGTGACTCAAAATAGACTGCGGTCAGACATTAAAAGTTCAAGGGTTACAAATTACGGGACACTTTGATCTTGCGGTTCGAAAAGTTATATCCAATCAGTCTGAATACACTTTGTTTGAAAATTTGAAATAAAAATTTTTACCTAACAAATGCATCAACAAAATTGTTCGTTTTCTTTGTTTAATTGGCCGCTGATGACAAATTGTATGCTGGAAAATGATATTTCATTCATTTTTGCTACCAAACGATGTGCGGAAATCTTTTTGAACGTCTGGATGAAAAAACGAACACATCAACTATGCACCCCAAGTCCTTAAAACACGCATTTTTCTTTCATCTCAAATTAACGAGTTCCCATCAAATGTAGATTTTTAGTTTGATAAATTATTGTATTATGATATTTTATAAACTTTTTTTGTAAGAAAATATTTGAGATCGAAAAATTGTAACTTGAGTAGTTTCTGGATCGTTGGTTTATTTTTTTATATTTATTATATTTATATAAATAATTTATAATTTTATTTTTGTAATTTACTTTCCGGGAAAAAAATCCAGGACTGATCAGACCTGGAAATGTCTGTCCATGTCCAGACATGAAAATTTTCTAAATTCAATCGGAACTATACTCATTTTGCAGGTCTGATCAGACCAGAGAATGACCCTAATTCGAAAATATTTTGTTTGATCATGTAACATTAGACATGAATGAGATAAAATTTTATATAATTTGACATATTTTAACCTAATCAGGACTATTTCCAAGTCTGATCAGACCTGGTCTTTTTGTTCCCGGGTTAGATAATTTATGTAATTCTCAAAGATGAATTAGCGCATAAAACATAAAATTTATAGTGAGTTAATAAATCTCATCAACTAAAATGCCAATCTGACGATCAATGTTTGAAAAAAAAAACAACGTAAGACTTTGTGATTCAAAATGAAATCGTGATTGAAAATGCAAACCGGTGTTTGCCTCGAGGAATCGCCAAGTATCGATCATGCAAGTACGTATAAGCTCTGTAAGTTTCAGTCTAAGACGAAAGTCACAAGATTACTTTGGCCTTTTCATGAAGATACATGTATCACAATTGCATAACTAAGGAATTTTCTACTTTGTCATACACCACAGAGAATAAATAATGTGACATTTATGAGTGGAGTATAAAGAGACGACAAGTAACAAAAGATAATTTGTAAAGAGGGAATTAAATTTGATTCATTTTTATTTGAATTTATTTAGTTTTAGTTTATTTTTGTATTCGTTCAAGCATCTTTCACTATTGAAATATTTTTACCGTTGATATTTTGTTAACCATTTGTTTCTAAATCATTTATCGTGTTGCACATTTTTAAAGAAATATATAAATGTAAGATAAAAGTCATGTATACAAGAGCCTGACGACAGCTTTCACGTCGTTGCGTACTGTTTGTTGGGATGTCTGTCAACAGGCACTCCTCAAGCGTAGTACTGTGTTAAGTTGAGTTTTACGATATTAAAATGAAATATTATCATCGCCTTTAAATTTTAAATAATAAAACACCCGTGTGTTTTAAATTTTAATTACAATTTTTCTTCTTACAAGAAGAATTACAAGTTTCAATTAAAAATTTCTTTCTAAAAAAATATCCAAAAGATGGAAATTTTGCGTTGTTCAATTTTTTGTTTCAAAACAAAAAAATTGCCTTGAGAGTTTAAAGTTTAAATTTCATCTTAATTAGAGTATATAAAGTCTTCTTTAATATCAACTTACTTCTCAAGAAATGTAAAATAATTTCATGAAAGTTGGCTGAATGAATTGCTAGCTGAATCCCGAATTGCTTCGGAATGTCCCGGTATAAATACACATCGTAGCTTTAATGCATTCTTTAATTAAATAAAATTTGTATCAAATTATGCAGGTAAAACTAAAAAGAGACAAGATCGTTAATTTATGACGAGATTTATAATTATGAGGGAGAATTCATGATGTCATTCCCCAAGTATTGATTATTTTTTACTTTGAATACAATTTGAACAAATTTAAATTCAAAAGTTACTGTTAACCCGAGGAAAAAAGTCCAGGTCTTATCAGACCTGGAAATAGTCCTGATTAGGTAAAAATATGTCAAATTATATAAAATTTTATCTGATTCATGTCTGATTTTACATGATCAGACAAAATTTTGTCAAATTAGGCCCATTTCCAGGTCTGATCAGACCTGGACTTTTTTCCCCGGGAATGCGATTGTAAATTTGATCCAACACGACGTTTAAAATAAAAATAAGAAAATGGTCGGCAGCCGACCATGATATAAAAATATTCGCGATAATCTCTCCTCCCAGTCTTAAAATTGGTTATCGATTACGTATACATGTTTCCATTTGTTGTCGGATTAGCTTGCACCCTGCAAACAATACTGCGATGATCGAACAATCAGCCACTAAACAGTGTTCCACTTTATCCCAAAATAGGTATCTTGTTTAAGCAGTGTCAAATTGTTTCATATCTTAAAAAACTTGGTTATCAATTCTTTTATTTTACCCTTTCAACATTGAATGCTTTTCATTCTTCCTTCCTGATGGCCATGCAATCTGTTCAAAATTGAATTTTCGAATTCAAGTTTGATTTTCTGGAATAACTTTTTAATAACCATCCGTAACAGCAGTCATGAAAAAGTTTCGACCCAACGAGACGGGTGAATGTTAATGCAACAGTGGCGTGGAATTCTGTCGGGCGCAATCTTTTGACGCTGAAAGAAAAGATTATATTAACACGTCGTCATTAAAGTAGGTCATTCGATTTCCGCAAGTACAGTTAAACGCGATTACACAATGTAAATATTCAACAATTCGCTCCAACTGATGGAGTAAATAAAATTATTCTCGTAGATGAACAAAACAAAAAATTCCGAATAATCATGCCAGTAATAACATTAATCCAGTCGTCGGCCAAGTTTTCGCGCAACGAATATACTTTACAACATTATCCGATGGTACCAGCGTTATTGATCTGTCAAAAGCTGTATCTCTGCAGAAACAAAGACGAGATAGCGAATATTCCAAGAGAGGGGGGAAAGGACGCGTTTTAAATTGCTGTTGATAAGAACGATTTTTTATGACGTTTCAGTTGAATAAAAATATTGAAAATCGTTTATTTTTCGTTTCAGGACGAGAGCATCACTGATAACCAGGTGTACAGGATAAAATGAATAGACGAGAGGACCCGCAGCTGCAGCAGCATCGCAGTCGTCTGCTGCAGCTTGCCGAGATTACCAATGTTAAACCAGGTCGTGGCAGTAGCAAAAAACGCGGGCAACGGGCTTCTCATGGATCAAGGTTTCTATTTATTCGAATCTATGAATTCCGCCTCGTGACCACGCTCAGACCTGCGTCCTGCAGTTTGTTCGTCGTGCATTTATTTTGTGAAGTAAATGTGATACGAATGTCGGGGAGAGACTGTAGATACCACAAATTGAAAAAAAGCAACAAAACTGAATTACAACACGTTACGTAATAACTTTTTCAATATTTCGGTAAACTTTTTATTGATTTTAACGACATGTCCTATTATTCACAATAAGTTTCACTATTTACAATTAATAAAACACTGTTTTTAAACTACAAACAAACTTTTTAAAATTTGATAAAACGAAGTTTGTCTAAATAAACACTAAAATATGAAATACAAACGAAAAACAAAAAGGCTCTCCCCTAGTTCCCGCAGGCGAAACAGTATGTTGGATGAAAAATAGAATGAATTTAATTTATGAAAATAAGATTTAAATTGAAAATTGGAGGGTCGACGGCTTGCAAGTCTGACAAATGTTTTGGTACTGCAGAATGAATTAGTTGGAATGTCATTTGCAGCAACGGCAACGCTCGCATCAGGAGCCAAAAGAGTTTACAGGATATTGTGCGCGAGGATCCGGGTTACACCAACATAGAACATCTCGTTTTCCCGGAGCGTAAGAGCAGCAACCCAAATTTAGCCGAATCTTCATCGCCGAGTAAATCTAAAGGAAATAACACATCTGGAAGAACAAAGCTCGCAGAAGTATTTGGCACTCGCAACTCGCGCGGCCCAGCTCAGGATGCAAATTCCGCCAGAAAGAATCACGTAACTGTTGTCTTTTCAAAATAAAAATTGTCCTAAGTAATGAAAATAAAAAACAATGAATCTGAGAGTAAACAAAAATTGTTTTATTTCAGAGCACGTCGCTGGATAGCGGAGGCGTATTGAGTCATCATGGAACAGGCTCCGGATCCATCACCAGAGGCAGTAACCAGCGACGATGGCTGTCTCAGAACTCGCAAACTTCAAAGCAGTATTCAATGGACGATGGAGTTCGTGGGCTTGTGGGCGTCGCGGGGCCAGTTTCGTCTGCGACCTCAAATCGAACTCCTGTCGCAGCACCGCGCCGAGTCAGTCCCGCATCAGACTCAACAGAGATTGTTAATACCGCGCCGCGCAATGAAAGGTAATTGAATGACTATCGCAAATCCAATTCAATAAGTCGCGGCCGAATGAAAATGAACGTCCCTTGGTAACTCACTTAGCTCCACCGCCCGGTTATATCATTAGTTGAGCACCGAGCGAAATTTAATAACAAAAAAAAAAAATAACGAAGGAATGAAAAATGAGAATTCATTCCCGATAATTTGCTATATGAGGTAAATATAAAACGGCGCTTAAATATTTCGTTGGGCATGATCAATAAGTTATCAGCAAGTCGGATCAATAAACGGTGCAACAAAGAAGCAGCCGTGGAAGGAAAGACAAAAAAAGCGTTTTCGCCCCGCTTGATTACAGATTCTAATAGAGGCGAGATGGAGAACGGTGTACTTTTGCGGAACCAAAAGTTTGCTCTCACCGTGAAAATGTGCGTTTTTAATCGATCGATCGGACGACTGAGCGACAGCCAGACGTTTCGTCTGTTGTTTATTAATTATGAAACACTTTGCGCTCTGCACATATATGAGCACATTCATTGGCCTTTTATATCTCAACCGTCGGAACCACTTCGATCGATTATTTGCTTCACGAGAATCACGTCGCGCTTCGCGAACAGACGCAAATAAAGACGAAACGATTCACTACGCGAAAGATTACGCTCCCATCTAATTACTAACATTATCAAACATGGATTTGTTCAAAGTGTATTTAAGCACGTGCAGAAATTGAAGCTTTTGTTTACCGCTACGCTAATCAGCGAGCTGCATTCGTCATCCGTTATTTTCCCTCTTACGAATAATAATATTACAAGTTCAAACCAACGAGAGAGTTCATGCTGGTGCTTATATCATCTCGGTTCGTCCTCAAGAGTGTGTGTTACCAAAATAAACTGACGAAAGTAGAAACAAAACTGTCCGGCAAATTTCGCTGTGTATAAATACAACATCAATAACTCCCCGTACTGTTTATCTTGCTGACGATAACAACCGTGCAATAACAATTTCGAAATTGAGTGTACTATTATTCGCGGACTTACGAAACCGGAATGGAAGTAATCGAACGATGGTTGCGCAATGATAGCATGCCATTTTTCAAGTAGCCGGTTAGACGCCACCCAGACGAACAGAATTGGCGCCCTTTTGAAATCCCAAGATGCCAATGATCCTTTGTTTTCCAGGGGATCCAATTTTTCGATCCTACACCTGCGCAGCACCTCTGATCCCTGGGAAGTGAGTTCCCAATGCTCAAACTACAGCGCAAGCAGTTTGAAAAGCGTCTCCAGCAATCGCGGCAAGACAAACTCGAACGCAAGATCGGCCTCGTGCACTCGCGGCTCGTCGATACCAACATTGAAGCGGGATGTTTCGACATCTTCCTCGGGCAGCCTGAAGTACAACCGACAGGAGAATCACAGACGTGGCCGACGAAGAGAACCGACCAACTCGTTTATCGGAGGCGGGAGCATGTCAGGTGAACTTTTCACCGGCGGGACTTGCAGTCGCGAGCTGTCGCCGGTTCGCTGGTGTGACCATGAGGTCGACGGTGTGTACCTGGGCAGGTCCGGGTGGGTGCAGGTGCAACAGCGCTCCCTGGACGACCGCAGGAGCAACTACGAGAGCAACCATGTCGGCGGGATGCTGCCGAGACGAGTGAATGTCAAGCTGGCGGACTACCACTGCAGCAAAAGTGAGCCGGGGAAGTGCCCGATTGACAATCAACGGCCCGACTATCTTGCGCTGCACAATCAGGATTATGAGTCGTCGAGTGTGCAGACGTCGCCGCACAGCATCCCGGAGTCATTCTCGCCCCCTTCGCTGACTCCGATCATCTCGCCGCCGCCGGCGTTTCAGGACGTTGCCAAGAGGTCCTCCAACCGGCACGCCAGGAACGTACCGTTTCTGCCCCGGTCGAACGCCATCATCGACAGCGACATCATCAGTCCGCCGCCCTCGCCGCCTCAGGTCAAGTGGAGCTCGCTCCCTCTCTCCGTGACCAGGAAGGGCGTCAATGTGGCGCCATCTAGATGGAAAAAGTCGACAACCACGCCGTCCTCGTCCGCTACGACGCCCCAACAGCAACAACAGCAGAGACAGTACCAAATTGCTCAGGCCAAGTCGCTGGAGGATCAGTCTACCTCAAGAAGAAACCAATTCGCTCAACGTTACGTCGAGTCCTCGTCCTCGTCATCATCCTCGTTGGGTTTCAGGAGCTTGGACAGCTGTGTTATCAAAAGCACGATGCCCCGTCTCGCCGAGAACACCGACTCGTCCGTCGAGGGCTACGACGACGGCGACGAGGACGACCACGTGCGACCCGCCACCGTGTGCTCTTCGCCCGAGTCCGTCAGGATCAACGGGGACAGAACCTCGCGAATCCATCGGACCCAATCGGCCCTAAGAAAGTCCCCGGGCTCGGAGTCCGCAAAGCTACTGTTCTCGCCGCACTCCTCCTTCACGTCGTCTTCGTCCTCTTCTTCGACCTCCAGCAGTCTGGAGCGTCAGGGAAGGTCAACGCCCAACTTGTCCAGGAGGAACAATGTATATAGGCACCAGAACTCGAGGAACGTGTCCTCGTCGCCGGATTCGTTGCAGTCACGAGTGAGGCGCTCGCGCAGCTTGCAACTCCCTGAAAAAAAGTCCCTCGGCACTCAGGGATTGTCCAAGGACCACTCTAGAGAATCCAATGACTTTCACAAGGTCCTTGTTAAGGTCGTCAACGACAAAGGCAAAAGATACACTTTGTCTAACAGTACGTGTCAATCTTATGTAATGGTAATTATACTATCACTAGTTTGCTACCATCTGCACAGCACTAGTCTTGATGAATTTTATTTTGACCTTCCCCTACCTCCCACTCTTTGTTCCCTGAGTTTATCGCTTCTTACAAATTTCGTGTCATTCGAATTAGAATCAGATTATGTTAATTAGTTAATTATGGAAATTAATTTATGAAAATTAAAATTTCCCTAAAGGCGAAAGAGAAATTAATTGCGTTACCAATTGCATGGCAACTCTTTAGTTCCGTTAAACCGTTGATTTAATCCATCGATTGAGTAGCTTTTTGCATCTGTCTGGAATTGTTGACTTGTATTTGAAGAACCTGCTTTCCACCCCTCAGGAAAGGCTCAATCAACAGACGAAGCGCTCAACGAAGAAATCAGACGCGAAGCCGAAGTTGTCTCGGAATTCCTATACAGATCTCGGAACCGTCCTGCTGGTAGAAACCAGCACAGATACGACGGTCGAGAAGAGAACACGAACGCTCGACGCAACATACCGGACATCTATTTCATATCCTCCAAGCAGCCGCAGGCCACGAAACCCTCGACTGCGCAGCAGAACCGTCGACCCCGAACTCTACAGCGCGGAGCCACCACGCCCAACTCGGCAATGAATGCAAACGACTTCGGCGCCAACTCGGACGCCAAGTTGCGCTGCAACAGCAGCACCTGCGACTTCTGGCCGCACTGCTCTCAGCGCGACATCTACTCCCCCAGTCAGACGTCTGTGTTTATGAAAGTCTCGCAGAGTTACCCGGCGCACCAGCGAATGTCGGACACAAATTCGTCCAAGATGAATTGCAACAGCGCGTGTTCCTCGCCGGCGTCCCTCGAACGGATGGACGAACCGAGAAAGGCTCGGCTCAAGAACGGCAAATACCCGAAAGGGGTCTTCAAATCGCACCGGTCCCCGATGACCAACGGGGGCCTTGCTGCTTACGACGGCGCGGTCAAGATATCGCCGAATCAAAATGTGAACGTGACGAACAGATCGTCTAACGGGATGCTCGATTCCGAATCTACCTCGCCTTCGTCCTCAAGCAGCGACATCTGGGTGACAACGTCAGATCGGACCGTCACCAAGAGCCCGCGAAACGCCAAGAGTTCCGGGGCCTCGACGCCAAACGAAGACGGAGCTGGTGCGTTGAAAAAAGACATTAGTTTATCGCGGCCTGGAAGTGCCCCAGGACTTCCGGGGGGTCCGGGGAAACAGAATCTAACGGAAGGCGTTGCTCTGGATCCTCACCAGAGGTCGCTGTCCCTGCCTAAGTCTTTTCTCGCTCACGAGGCTGCTGATAGGTGAGTTTTCAGCCACCTCACGGTTTTGTAGTTTGACTTTTGAGTTTTGCATCTCGCATGGATTTCATTTCGTTTGTCCGTCGCGGATCGGAAAACGAAATCGACAAGCTTTTACTTTTGCTTGTATGTACTGTTGGGCGATGATTTCGACGCGAGTAATGTACTCTTTGAGAGGAACTAGAATATTCAGTTCAGTTTGAACGAGATAATGGTATGAGAATAACACGAGGGAATACCAGCCAATTTTGTGGCTTACGTCGAGCAACCCCTTACGACCCTAATATTCGATTCCCAAACCTTGACATATGCTACGAAAACGACTTTTACGTGAGAAAACGTAATCCTTCTGGCAATCAAACGTTCTGGATTTGAGCGATTTTCCGTCCGATATTAGATTTAAACGTGAATTGATAAACGAAATTCGGTTAGGTGGAAGAGGAAAAACATGTGTCAATTGAATAATCTTTCATTTTCACAAAATAAATGGTTGTTTTGAACAATTCTCGGTTGGGTAGTAATTGTAAATTAAGTTGCAAGTTCTATGACCATTTTTTATGACAGTCTATAGTAACAACTAATGATCAAAATTATTTATAACAATGAACCAAATAATTTGTACAAAACGTACAAAAATTTAAAAAAACGACCATATTTATATTAAAAGTCAAAAACTAAAAGTCAAATACAAAATAACCAAACGTAGGAATCTTATAATTTTACCTTAGTATTTCTTTTTTCTGTAACTGTAAAATATTGAAAGGCATTTCATTAATGCCAGACCTAACAGAGGATAATTAGATTGCACTCTAATAAACAATTTATAAGAGCACGCGATAACGCAGAGAGTACAAGGTTATTATCATAATAACCAAAAAGTGAACGAAATTAGATCAATTTGCATGATTTAATGAGGTTACAAGAATTATGATGGAGTACGATTTTGAAAATGCATGACAATCACGAAAATATAATTGCATCAAAGCTGCAGAGTTGTATCATTACACCGGCGAATATGGAAGGTCATTTAAAGCGAGCAGCGGTGTATACGAGTCAAAACAAAAAACAAGTACGAAAATGCAATCATGCGAATGTCGAAGGGGACCACCATATAAGGCTTACTCTCGCTTGCCCACGCGGATCGACCGCTGCAATGGGCTCAATTCGTCAACACAACGCAATTTGTCAGAAGCGTTTTAAAAATATATTTGAAGCAATGTTGGAAAATATTTCATCTCAATCTTTTGTTAACTTACACGTTGTTAGTTGGAAAAAATCGAGCATGTTTCGGTGTCAATCAAACAACGTTCACTGTAATCCTGATACGCTAATCTGAGAGATTCATTCACAGTGTACAATCTGGCAGAGCGTTAAATCACTATGCAAGACGGTTGCGCACTTTCTTAGTGCTCCCGGACCTTGAATCCGAAATTTCGAAAATCACAATGCACATGTTGGTTGCATGGAATCTCGCCAAACACTCAACATTTAACACTGAACATGACATTTGTTTAACCAACATTGTCCTTGCTCTGACATTCTTTACATTCATCGTCAGGGTTTCATTTAATGTATTTCTATGATTGTAATTATTATTCGCTCACTTCGAATGTGATATTAATTAAGACGTCACTCAAAGTAGCGATTCCACATTAATTAATATCACAATTTATGCTATACAATCTTAATGCATTTCTGCTTACAAATTATGCGATTGGTATGCCTGTATATCATCGTACAATCAATTATATAATCGTGGTTGAAATTCATGGTCGACAAGTGAAATTTAAATTTTCAAAGAATCGAACAAAAAAATGTTCCATGTCAGATCAGATGTGATCAGACCTAATTTGCCAGGTTTGAAATGAGCACGTCTGATTTTACATGACCGAATAAAAATTTATTCAATCAGATCTTTCGAAATTTGCTCAGATCTGATCGCGATATTGATGCAATTGTAAATATTATTTATTGATTATTTTATCAATCAAAATGTTATAATAAATATTTTATAACATCTTAATGTGACCTTTATAAGAATTATGTCTAACTTGGAATGAAATGAATCCAAAAATTTTTGTACAACCATACATGCTTAGACATGGAACTGTTTTTCCTAGGATACTTCGTCAGATGAATTACGAAAACAATTCGAATTATAATTTCTGTTATTTTACTCGTGTTGAATTTTCAACTAAATGCTTTGATTGAAAAATGGAATTCGCTTTGAAACAGTATTATAGTAGAGCAATATTATAAAAGAAGTACAGCGTAAAAGGAAGTAATTGATGGAAAATTTTTCTCCAATAGAGATACTTTGAATTGACGGGGCTTCGCATTCTCTCTCAACTAATAATTTCACTCTAAATATTTCGCTCTTGATATACCTCAAACGCCGCCGCGGTATTAAATTTATCGAAAGTCTTCCGCGTATTGTCGATAAATTTCAGTATCTCATGTTATATATTGGGAGGGGGAAGCCATTTTTAATAACAGGCAGAAAAATTAGACGAAGGTGTGCCGCCGACTCTGAGAACGCCCCTAATGGTCCTGCCGCAAACAATCAGATATCCTGACATTTAAGAAGCTCCACGATTCGAAGCAAATCGTCCCAGCGGGCTTTTCAACCTTTGTCTGATATTTTTCTAGTATCGCAGAAATAAATTATAGCGCTCGCGCTTGAGTGACTCTGGGCAGTTGAACAATTTTATGTAACAGTTTTTGCACACTGAAGGTTATTTTTTTATACTCTAGATAGTATTTATGAATATTTTTCAAGTTTTTAATATCTTTTTAGTGTACTTTAAAAGTTTAATTTTTGAGAGAATGAAAATACTGATTATTCATTTCATAACATCAGATGAAATGGGAAAAAAAAAGACTAAAAACATTTAAAAAAAAAAATTCTTTTGGGAGCCTTTCCAAAAAAGGGGCTGCCTCTTGGGGGGAAACCCCCTCATCAGGCAGTTTCTCCAAAGGACAACCTCCCCTCTTTTGGGGAGTGTCATTCCCCTATCACTTTTACGCCCCTCTTCACCCCCCTCCTCCTGATGGTATCGCTTTTCGTTACGTACAAAAAAGCGTTTCGTACAAATTTTCTTTTGACCCCCAGCCAATAGACATATCTATGTCAAAAAAGATTGTAATTATGAAGGTTTGAAAAAAAGCTTTTTTTACGGGCAAGTGATAAAAAGCACGGAAAATAGGGACTAAGTATGATAATTACGAGTGGGTAAACTGTATAAGTTTACTTGAAAGAGATGAGTTTAATATGAAGGGCGAAGGTATTTTTTATACGCGAATTTATGACGCAGGTAGTTTTATTTATAGTACGGAATAGGTTGAATTGAATTTCTTGTTTTGTTTTGATAATTCAAAAAGTTCAGTTGAAAGTTTAATAAATTTATAGGTCAGGTTTTTTTATATTGCAGACACAGAGTTTATATCGATTGGAATTAAACAGTTACGAGCCATAAAATCTAAATTCTGTAATAATTCATGCACAGAGTGTGTGCAGCAGTTTTGTCTTTTAGTTTCAAGTGAAAAGAATCCATTACATTTGGCTTTGCCTCAAATTAACTTCGTGTAACTTGCTTGTAAAGTCGAGATGCAAATAAGTTTAACACCTTTATCTTCTGGTTCTGTCATTTTCTCAGTCTTGTTTAAATGTTACTTTACATTGAAATCATTGTTGATGCACTTTAAACTCGTGTTCCACAACTCAACATACAATTCCGTTTCAATTTTCAAACAAATTCTCGAATTATTCAGTTCAACAATCATATCAAATTAATTCGAAAACTATTAATTACGTTTGCATCGAAGTCATAAATTGATAATGAACTAATGAAATGTGAAATAACACAAACAATTGTGGAAAAATGGAAACCAAAAGTCATTGGAAATCAGATGATAAAATCACGAGTTAAAGTGTTTAAACTAAGTCAAAAAACAGAAATAATCGTTGAAAATTGGAAACCGAAAAGTCAATTAGGAATAAAAAGTTGTCGACAAATTAAGAATTAAAAATCATGTTAACGAGAGTAAACAGCTATTCAAACTGAATTTTTGACATTTTGGAAACGATAATTTTGGCACACTAATTAAGTGGCTTTCCAAAATTGATTAAATTTTATCACCAATAAATGTTTGTTGTTGATACGTGCGACCAAGTGAAAGTTTGAATAATATTGTCCACTCTCATATTGGTGTGAAAAAAAACTTTGCCGTGCGAAAGAATGTGAATGCGATTCGAAACATGCTCGAGTAACTGAAATAAGGGTAAGTGAAAATGAGCAGCGTTCCCGAAAGAGCGATTACTAGCACTGTTGTATTTGAAAAACTTGTGTTGTTCGCAACGCGAAAGTTTGCTCAAATGAATGTACATTAATAGAGCCATTGTTTCAATTCAGAATGACAAGTCGATTGTCCAAAGAATCGCGCGAAAATTGAATCCAATCGATGTTGTAATTTTGTACAAAATAATTGAACTAAAAAAATAGTTGAAAAAAAAAGAAATAGAAACAAAAATAAGGATACACTTTGTTCGTAAATCAGATAAACTTTCAACCAAATGACACGAAGAGAAATCGTCCGAAATAAATTGGATACTTTTTTAACATGAGATTTGAATGCTTTTGCAAAACTAAAGTAAATCAATTTCCACATTGTGGGTGTAAAAGAATCCATAATGAACGATTCACACAGCATGCATTATAGACGATTCACAATGCCGGATCACCGATAAGAACAAGCAGCTGAGAATAGTTGAGCACTCTGAAACGTACTTTATGAAATTATGATGAAAAATTTTGAATCAATAAACAAAAAAAAAGTCCGTGGCGTCGCATTGAACAGCATCCAGAGAATTTATACCAAATGGAACATTCATATTAACTCGGCGAGTAACCAGATATTATATATCTCCATCTGAATAAAAAAAATGAAGGAAACGAGACGTTGCCAGAGAATCTGGCAGATTATTTCTGAAAACTCTTTCATAATTTATATACGAAGAACATTCACAATTCTATCAGGTCCATTTTCCGCGTGGAATAGAAGATATAAAAAATATTATTTCTAGATTATGAGAGCGACAAAAATGGATGGAAAAATTTTGTTTAACAAAAACAAAATTAAAGATGAGATCTAAAATAGGCGCTTTGGCGAGATAGGAGTTGGGCCAACTTGTTTTGCAGAATAGGTATGGCGCTGCGATCGGTAGTGGTTTGCGCGCAGTCACCTTCGCGGCTCCGAGCTGACAGCACCGCTTGCATCTGATCAGGCCTGCGCAGTTGGTACGCGCATTGTTTATACATCGTTGATTTTCCGGTTAAAACTGTCTCGACAGCCGGAACACTCTCACTGAGCAAACTCGCGCAGCTAAGAAAATGTACTTGTTTCGTCCAGAAAGTGGTCTCACTTGTGACGGTTACACGACGCTCCTCAAGTTTTGAATTCAACGGAAAGATGCTCACTGCGGAGACGTCCCATCGGCATTGATTTTACCGGCTCCGAGAGTGGTGATGGCATGTGCCTTCTAATTTGACGAACGCTATGAGTGATAAAAGTGGCGTGCAACTTAGGAAGAGAATCAGTGGCAGCACGTTTTGGCGACACAGTTGGCACCATACAGCGGCCCACATGAGGGAGCCTCGGTTAACACATTTCGCCGGCTCTGTTCGCGGTTGGGGAAGCATGACACGCTTCGATGCGAACGAGTAAGCATTCCTACGATCATTGATGATCCTATAGCCACCACCTGGACTTATGCCAACTCGTCCATTTGCCATCTCGAAAGTCAATAAATGACGATTTTCATAGATTCAGTTTTCTACACGATGTCATTTTAAGACGAGATTGAGAACACTCGCAAAAAACAGAGAAAAGAGAGAGAAAAATATCCACATGAAAATTCATATGTGATCACATTCATGACATACATTTCAATCATATATGCAGCCATATAAAACTTGTGTCATATAATAAATGTCTCATTTGTGGCACATATTCCTCCATATATGTTCCATATATGTCCCATAATAACTGTCTGTTAAACAAAATATGTGTATGATATATGGAGCCATATATGATTCCTAATGTAAGATATGAGCCATTAATGGAACTACATATAAATTAGTACTTGTAAAGTTACTTCTAAAAATTGTACTTACCTTGTCAATTTCATTTTCTAAAAACTAATTTTGCAACATTTTTTTATGTGCGGAAAAAGCTGTTCTAACTAATTAACAATGTTATAGAAATTTTGAAGTCATGAAATTAAGTTTTCTAGAACTCCGTAATTTGATACTTTTTAAGAAGTTTTTAACCAAATACTGAATCAGAATGTTATTCATTACAAGTCAACGAAGTAAAAAAGTTTGTGTCAAAAAAAGAGGCAACTTGAAAAAGATGTTGATAAAAAGTCCTTGAAAAATAGTCTGCAACCTTAAAATGAAAACGAAGTAGATTTGTTTCTGTCAAATTGTTTCTAATTTTTCAACCGGGTTTACTTGCTTGGCACTCACTCTTATTTTTGTTTTATCTTTTTCATAACTGACTTTCGGTATAATCGAATTGCGTCGCAGCTGAATTATAATGCACTATTAATATTGAATTGATTTCATGCGAAGAAAACGAACAAAAAAATGTTCCAGGGAATGCGCTTTATCATATCAACGTTTCTCCATTATATGATAATGTTTAACCAACTGCTGTACTCCTGTATTCACAGCGGAGATGTTCCTTTATAAGATCAACAATTCCATCATCTGCTGCATAAATGCATTTTCTAACAATGTCCACTGACATCAATTGAGATTTTGTTTTCTTTTTGTTTTCACACAAAACGAAGGTTTAATTTACTCTTTTTTACCCCGTCAGTTGTCAGGTGAGAACGGTGAGAGACAAATAAAAATCTTCTTTCTAAAAATAACGTTACGTAATACTTGATTTGATGTCAAATTTAAATTCGTGCTCAAAATCTCTCGTCTCAGATTATATCGAACTCCTTAAAAATAAATCTAAATCGATTATTTTCACCGAGCAAATTTTCAGCTGTCAACTGAAACAAGTGCGCCGACGAGTTTTTCACAAAATAAAAGAAAAACAAATGGAAGGACAGATGTCAGTTACCTTTTCAGAGAGGTTTTAACCTGATAATTATAATCAGATTAAATTATACTTATCCCCGGCTGGAAATAAAAAAGAATGAATTATTTATTTGAATAGGCCTTATTGTATCGCCAGAAGCACGTGTTGTTGAGCAATAAAACGATTGTTGGGATAAAACGATGCAGCTCATTAGCCGAGTTCATTGATTGACACCAGGGCAATCATCCTCGGTTGGGAAATGCACCTGCACACACCAATCCGCGCAGTTGTCGCATGTTTATAAACTGATTAGCAAGTCAGCCAAGCGGGGATCATTTTTATCGTTATTATAATACGCACTTCAAACGCGATATCAGCCAGATTATTTCTATACGAGGGGCATTAATCTTGCTGCAAGCTCACATTGGCGCCATTTATCATTCCGCATACCTGTAAGTAGTTGCGCTGATGGTTGTTATTATAGTTTGGTAGTGAAGTGACTGATGGTAGGGTATCAGTTATGTATGACGAAACCTGCAGCACAATCAAATACAATACTGTAATTTGTTATGTTTAATTGGATTTTAGTTATTATTCATTTTTATTATTTATTTTTAGTCTTTTATTATTATCATTATTAGTTGTCATCATTATTAGTTGTCATTTTTCAGAATAAGGAACTTTCTGGTACAAAAAATTCAATTATGAAACAAGCTGGGGAACATTTATTTTCAAAATTGATTTAAAAAGGAAAAGACATATCTATCCTATTCGGCATGGTTCGATCAGTTTTCTAATTTCAAATTTTCATTACTATTGGAAAATCGTTACATTTTTTATTACGGTTCCAATTTTGTTTCTAATTACAGTTGAGTCGAACGGGACGAATTTGTGACGCAAAAAGGACGCTCCAAAAGTGTTACTACAACATTGCAAAACGAAATGAAGATCTCGTTTCCAATCGATCTGAGTGTCGCACTTGTGTTGGTGTCTCTATTTAGAGCAACGTTGGTATAGGCGGAGTCTGATTGTTTGCGTCGAGCTCTCTGGTTGGGACACTTGTGTCTCTCGCGTGATATGTTAATGTTTCCAAAAGGGAACAATGGCTCAAACGCACTCTGCAGCCGTACTCTCATCGTCGTCACAAAGGTCTGGTAGAAAAAATAGGTGTAATAAAAAAAGGGGGGGGGGCGGGAAGAACAAAAGTTTTTCTTCACCAAGATGAACATTTTAGTGGAAAGCCAAAATTGGTAGCGGCGAAATTGTTCGTTAAAAAGCGTGGCCTGTTTTTGAATCAGATTGCAGCTTTTCGTTCGCGGCGGCCAGTTCGGTGCCGAATTTGCATGTCTCATGATTAGGCGTAATGTTGAATCCAGCATTGTGCTGGATTCAACATAATAATAAGCTGCTCGTTTATTAACTTATTCATTTATTCATTGATACTGTCGAGCGTCCTCTGATTAATGTCGTTTTCACGTTTGGTCTACTCCGGAGAATGAAGACGCGTGTTTGCAACAATGAATTGCGCAAAGTGCCATCAGCTGGGCTATTGCAATAACAGTTCACGTTTTACGAATTCTGATTGAAATCGATCGAGCGTTGCAGTGCCACGTCCCGTTAGCTGCCCTCTTAGCCGCCCGACTATTTTTAACGACAAAGTTAATTGATTTTGCAACTCGAGGATCTTCTTTTTTGTTTTTTTTTATTTTCTTCCTGGTATCAAACCGTCAATTTCGTTCAAAAATTGTTCAATAATGGACAACTTCCTTCGGAGGATATAAAAGTTCTGAAAGATTTCCAGGATCCGATCAATAAAGATTATGACGGGTAAAGATTAATACGAAAATGAACTGAAAAACTCGTCGAGCAGCGCGGTGGAGTTTAAAACTGAATTTATCGTCTCGTGAATTTTGATTGCGATCGATCGGTGTTTTTCACTCGTGGCAACTTTTCCATAAACAGAATCAAAGTTTGGCGATGATAAATCACGCGGCTGCCAAATTCATTATTCCATTTACAAAGTTATGAGTGTCGGAAGTTTTGTATTGTCGGATTTACAAAGCTGTCCATAATGTTCATTTTAACATAAAAAAATAAATCAATTTTGGAATTGCTAAAAAAGAATGTTTGTCAGTGAAAATTCAGTGGTGCATCCTCTTACAAATTGAATAAGATTTTTCGTATACATGATAAAGTACATTAAAAAAAAGGAACGCATGATTTATATGTATCCAATGTGTTCATCGGCATGAAATTTTTCAAACATAAAACACGTCTACTTGTGTCGTTGCATAAATTGTCGGCGGATGCGGTTAACCAAAATAGATTCAAATTTCGTTGCATCGCAAAACTTTCTTCGCCTGACAGCCATACTTAATGAATTATGTGCACACCCACTCGAGGGATATTTACCAATTCGTCACATATTTGTAACAAATTATAATTTTCCTCTTTTTTATATATATGTATGTTCGAAATCAAAAAGTGATGACTTGTACGGAGAGAAGACGAAGTAGAAACGAACTACTATGGCTTGAGAGTTTGCTAAGATTCTCCACCAGTTCGCAAAGATCCTCTCCAGTCTGATCTCTAGAATCTCCTCTCGTTGTCTCAGCTTGCAAATCTTTTGCTCTCCAATTTTCTTCCTCGTTGAAGACGCGATCTAAAATTACTAAATTGCCTCCCGACTAATGGCAATGAAAAGTGCTTATCATTTGCGAAAGTCGATTTTAATGATCTCGATTCGGCTTACGACTGCATTTGCCTTTGTTTGAGATCTGTAATATGATTTCTTCCTTTTGCTCTCTCTCCCTCTCTCTCTTTGTCTGACTTGTTCCATACGAATTCAATTTCTTTCTGATATTTCGTAAATACCAACATCTAGTTTTTGGTATCATACATTTTTTTGTTCATACATTGAGCACATTTAGCAAAACCGAAAAAATTTTTGTTGTCAACAAAATAAATAAACATTAAAAAAAAGAACTTTATTAGCTTTTCATGACGGTTGGTTTCGAACCAGAACCTATGGTTAGCCTAATGATATGTATCCTCGTGGGAGGTTTCTATTAAATTTGATGAAATTGCTTTTTTCAGCGCAAGAAACGAGTTGAGAAAAAAAGTTTGAAAAAATAATAAATTGAGTCTCCTTGCTTGTTATTTCTTTAAATGTAATTGAATATAATTGTTTATGACAACAATTTTCAGGTGATTAAAAAACGGTTTAGAGATGAAAGTGCGATTTAAAATTACCGCAGTCATAACGATTGATAAATAACGAATTCGACAAGAAAAAGGCCGCTAGAGAAGCTCAATTATCATAAATTCTCCGATAAAAGCCGGAAACCTAGATTTTTTACCCTCGAATAGAGGGTTTGAATGCGACACGGCAAATCCTCAACTGGGACGAGACCCTGGGTCATCAACCACCTATTGCTTCGTCGTTGATCCTTTTTCTAAAAAAGTAATCCATCGCAAAGTCAATACTATCAAGCCGTTCAAATATATCGTCTCTCTGAAACTTTTAATTTCAACCAAACAAATCCAGGATTACAACAATTTCACGACGATAGGATATAATTTTGAGATGTGCAAATGACAGAAAATGTTTATATTTTTCTATATATATATTATATATTTAAAAAATTTTTTTTTTATTCTTTTCGTTTTGTCTAATTAAAAAATGATATAACTTCTGTGAAAAATGCTGTAAGATAACAAAGAACGAAATTATAGACTTTCAGGATATACACTTTAGGAATTGGTTTCAATTCTTTTGTTATTTCAGCAAACGTACAATTACGCGCGAATTTCGAGGATCCCTAAATTATAGCGGCAGTCCGGTCAAAAATCTGCGTAACCCAAGGTCAAATAGTGGCGAGCGCTCTCAATTTCCTTTCAAGTCGAATGAAACGTCGACGGTAATTAATTCGAATTTAAGCGATTTGCGTAATCTGCGAATACAATTTTGACTTTACTCCGCGTGCCAGAAATGAAATTCCACGTGGGGAACATTGTTTATATACATTTTCAACGTAATAGGTTTTTTGAATCGCTGCCAGGTTCGAGGGTTTTTGAAGAAAACGTTTCAGCCCGACTGTCTCTATCTCGTTTCTGGTAAACTATTTCACGCTCGCAATTTTAAATCATGCTGACGTTTTCATTTTTCTCGCGCGGTTGAAAGGTAAAAAATATTGAAACAAAATTGATTACAACGTATTCATTACTTCGTTATCATTGAATTCTAGAGTACACCAAACATTTCTTTTGTCGATAAAATGTTTCCATTACTGGGGAAAATTAGTTGGCAGTGATAGATCTCTCATCTTAGGTTAATTCAATTATTCTCAAACAAATATCAAATTGCAAATATTCGATCCCATATTAGTTTTGCCAACAACAATTGATAACTATATTTTGTATAAAAAAGACAAAAATAAAACTTTAATAAACTGATGAAGATCAACTTACTCGCATGATCGAACTGAAAATGTGCATGAATTAAACTAAATGTTAAACCTTTTATGATGATATAAAAAATCATAGTGATGGGAATTTAATATTTTTTGTTTCTTTTTGATAGCATATCGATGATGATTGTAACGAAGCTATTGGAAAGAAACGCAAAATAAAACTGTCGTATCTTGTTTATCTCAGCTATTAAGTCGGAGTATTTATAACAGCTTACTTCCTTCACTTCGGTAGTTTCACCAGGTGTTTACCGCGTTTTGTACTGATCTTAAAAAGCCATTTGTATACATCCCACCAGGTTCACGTAACTTGGATAATAAATGTTTCCGTGTGTAGTGTCGTAACGGACCGTTAAAGCAAGATCGAAAAAACGCACTACATCTAAAATCATTTAAAATTAGCGATCAAACTTGAACCTCGCGACTTTCGTTTTTCATCGCCTCCGTTTCCATCGGTTTCTTTTTGCAAAACCAATTTAACCTATGAATAACATTTCACTTTTTTTCTGTTTCAGGTAAGTGATGGGACATTTGTGACCGAGATTAAAAAAACATACAATTCTAACGTTCGTAAGTGAAATTTTAGATGGGAACTCAAACCTTCACAATGACTTTTGGTTTACGCAACATCTTTGAGGTACGAGTAATTAACTGTCAAATCATGAGAATTTCGCGGTACCTTTAAATATCCGCGAACCATTCCAGTTGCGAAACTTGAACAGATGTTCGATGCGACCACAATTATGAATCGATTAATATCTTGCTACGAGCTGCATTGGACCAAATACTTGACATATTTCGTTGAAATATTTTAACGAGCATGGTTTTGTTAGGACGTCAAATTTAATTTACTGAAAAATTAATTGCAATTTCTAAATTTGAAATTTAATATAAATTTCAGCCAGAGTTAATTAAATATAATATTTATATTATTATATTACATAGATGTTTTATTATATTTTTTACGTTTGGTGTGAGGGTTGATAACATCGAGTTCCAATATTGGTACAAATAAATGCAAGAATAATGCCACTTGTTATCATCGACAGCAGTTTTCCATCCATGCTTATATTTCAACGTAACGCTAACATGGAAAATCAATTCTTATTGTAGGATAATTAAATTGTTTCCCTCGCTCTAGAAAATGGCAATAAAATGATTACACGTGCAAATGCTGGTTCATTTGAACAAATTCATAATTCGAAATTGAATATAGCAAACTAATTATATTTTTATTCAGTTATAAGATTGATGAAATATGCTTTTTTATATTACTCTGAATATGGATGGGAGTGAGATATTTAGTCCTAGTTCTTTCGTTAAAATTTTATTACAACAAAAAATAAAAAATTGATCTAGAAGTTCGACAATTTAAGTTAATAAAATGATCCGATCGCCATGTTGTTTACCGTTAAAGAAAAGTGATGATTCAAATGAGTGTCTGGGAAAAAAAGTCCAGGTCTGATCAGACCTAGAAATAGTCTTAATTAGGTCAAAATATGTCAAATTTTCAATTTCATGTCAAATCATGTCTGATTTTACATGATCAGACAAAATTTTGTCGAATTAGGTCCATTCTCAGGTCTGATCAGACTTGGAAAATGAGTAGATTTGATTGAATTCAGGAAACTGAATCTGTCCAGACGTGGAAATTTTCCTGAATTCAATCAGATCTACTCATTTTCCAGGTCTGAATAGACCTGATAATGGACTTAATTCGACAAAATTTGACATTTTGACCTAATCAGGACTATTTCCAGGTCCGATCAGATCAGGACTTTTTTCCCGGGTGATTGATTTTTAGCGTTAGTTCTTCTTTTAGGCTTGCAACGAATTTAGTTTCGAATAAATTTTCAGTGTTAGAATCCAATATTCCTTCATCGAGTGCTGGATGAAAGCAAAATCAAATTGGATTTAATTTGCAATGACAGGCGAATAGAAAAAATTCGAGCACGATTTTGGCGAAGAACCACCGGTTTCTTTTATTTCAAATATACTAGTCACTTTTTTTTCAATTACACACAAACTGAATCGTGCGACAAAGAAAATTACCGATTGCTTTAGCATTGGTTCTCTTATTTGTCTTGCCCGTCACGTCAGTCGTGCAATTTCCTTCAACCTGCAAATCGACCTTGCTAATTCAATTCGATCTCAATCATTACAAATAAGTTTAAATTTGACCATGATAAACGACTCATTCCATCATTCCAAAATCATTTTATTAATTTATATCTTTTTTCTGTCTTTCCATCCCTCTGGAAAATTTTTGTCAATTTAAATTGACGAAGGTTCAAAGGACGAAAATTCACCCACAGGACATTCGTCTCCGATATCACGAGATCAATAACATAGTTCGATCTGAAAATAAATCGAAGATTTTGAATAGAGCATATCCCAGTTAAGTGACAGCCAAACGGATGATGTCAATTTCGAAATTTATTTTCGTTTTTCCGCATCGATCGACAGCACCAATTGGGTCAATGCGCCGTTGAACGCGCTTAACTAGTTTCTATGCGCTGCCAATACGACGTTCCAAATTAAATCTTTATAAGACACGATGAGGCCACGAATTTTAAAGCGCCCTTCGAATGCTAGTGTTATCGTCTGACTTAATTATTTACCGTACTTTCGAACTGCTCGGGTGTATCAGCCCTACGATAAGTGCCCGCTTACTTATTCAACCCTCGCTTGGGTTGCCAAAGACTTGCCAAACTCTCTTCAGTTAATAATTGACGTTTCAAATTCTGAATTCAACTACGACATCTGATTTGAATCAAACTGAAATAAAATGAAAAGAAAAGGAACAAAATGAAATTGTTTATTTTATCAAATAAAATTGTCCTGTTTTATGAAAGACGAATGTTATTACTGCATTTTAGAAAATGTTTAGGAATGGACTTTTGTAGTGGTGGGTTGAGCTAAGTCACGATCCCCGGTGTTACAAAAAACCGTTGCATTCTTATTTCCGTATCGTCGTGAGCGTGGTTAGGACTGCAGCCAAGGCAGCTGTCGCGTGGCACAACATCTGCCGCTACCTGCTTCTGGCGAGGAAGAAGTTCGAGTCTCTAGTTATGCTTTGATTGGACATTTCTTGATAGGACTTTTTTTTCTCCATCAAAAATAAAACACCTGCACGAAGGATGACAGGCCAAGTCTTCATCATAAATCCTACAAGCTTCTTCAACAACTGTTTATAATTTACTATTTATAATCAACAATCTAACTTTTCTTACGAGTTATTAAAAAAAGTTCATCTTAATTTTGTTATCAATTGTTTACAAAATTATCAGTTTAAATACAAATAATATATTTATATTATTCATATATTTATCATGTTTATTAAAATTGATATTCAATTTTCAAGTTAATAAATCGGTTCGATTAAAATTTCTGCTAGAACGGCGGCATTAATCCATATAAATATAAAATTTCAATTGGTCGAAAATTTGTAACTGAAACCACACAAAAGCCATATCAGATTGGGAGTAAACAATTGGACGGAGTTGGAATCGCACAATCTACTTGAAATTGAGAGCCACTGTCAGTCATCTCACAAATAACACTCGTCTATTTCCTGAAAGCGCGGTGCACGCGCGCCGCATGTTTCTGAACAGGAAGAAAAGCACCCTTGTCCGCCCACCGCACAAGCACCCCGGTCCAGATGTAGAACATTTCTGTGTTCGGCAGCTGGCAGACATGCCTATTCTCTCGTCGCGCTCAGATAACTCCGCATCGTTGTCGCTCTTCCACCATTTTACACGGGACTTTCAACTATGCCAAGTTATACTCTGGAAGCTTGATTATAATATTTGCCGAATCATGTCTGCTCTTACCTCGCCAATTTCCATCTCACTTATTATCTCATCTTGTTCGATCAATTTCAAACCTTCTGACGCTAATTTTGCCAAGTGAGACGAACACTTGGCACTTGATAATACTGCCGGGAACGAAAACAATTTTTCATCCAATTTTTCATCCGATGAGTTTGTTCCGCTTTTGAATAACAAATTTCGAGGAACGTTCAGGTGGTAATACTATACCTTCGGTTAGCATCTGCTGTTTCACCCTGTACACACCGGAAACACCACAGAAAACGTGATCTAACAAAGTGCGAGAGAATACGTTACAATTTTTTTGGGATTTTCTCTTGTTCATTTTTTGCAAACCTGATCCAGTTGGTATTTTAGAAATCGTTAATAAAATAAAAAAGGAATTGGAACGAAAGATTTGCTCCAGCTTGAGAGTTTGAATCGGTGAAATTGATTGCAGGAGATGATCGAGATTTGCATTTGGGATTGAAGCTGGTTCTGGTAACATTAATAAAACTATAATCGACATATTCGATTGGACAGAATGTGACGTGTGTGGCGTAACGCGGCGAGCGATAAATGAACGTCCCTCCATTCATTCGCTATTTCAGAGAGCGAAATAACACGCACATGTCATAAAGGCTCTTCATGAACGGTGCTTTTGAATGTCAACAAGTCACTTGGAAAAGCAGCACGTGCTGCGTTCGAGCGTCATTTTTCTGCATGCCGAGATTTCGTTTCGGTGGCCGCGCACATTAAATTGTCATTATTCATTCGCGCTGCTAAAATAACCTTGCACTCGAGATTTCTCGCTCGTTCTATTATTAGTTTGTAATCATATTTGAATTTTGTATTGAACATTTGTAGTTTTCAATTCGGTACGAGACTGTCAGACAAATTGCAGTTTAATTACAGTTTAGTTACAGTTTAGCTACAGTTTAGTTACAGTTTAGTTACAGTTTAGTTTCAATTTAGTTACAGTTTATAGGCGCAGTTTTTGTTTTCTTAAAAAATATTTAATGCGGGACATTAAAAACAAAAATGTAATTAATTAAAACAATAGCTTAAAATATAATAGAGAACAATTTTGTTGAAGTTTATTAGACTCTTGAGGAAAACTTTGTTTAAGCCAAGACGAAAAAGACTGCGACGGTCTCATCCGAGATGCAATTCAATTACAGCAAAATGTGTGTTGCGTTGTTTCGGCAGGGATGCTGATTGAAAATTAAAAGATTGCATCTCTTCAAAATGTTGAAACTCATCTCATTTCCTTTTTGGCTCCTATCAACGTAGGAAAAACCGCGCATGAGGAAAGAATCACTCGACGCAACACCGCAGAATCTCAGGGTTCCACGATGAAAGAACCCGTCCGTCCACTCGACGAGCATTCTCTTTTTCCATCGCTGCTCTGTCGATTTGTGCGATCCTCTCCAGAGCCAATTTGCAGTGCGTTCAACTCGGCCCTTCAAATCGTTTCTTTCGAAAATGACAGACATTTGCGCAACCCTAACAAACACGAAATTCGTCTTGTACAGAATTTCGCTCGAAGAAGAATCGTTCGCTCAGCCAAAACTTAGGGTCGAACTGATGAGAGCCCCACAAATGCTCATCTCTTGCTGTTCATAATTTCAATTAGCCCAGTCGTTCATTTTTTGTTCTTCCTCTTGCTTTTTATTTATTATTCTTTTTTCATACCTATTTTATTTTAATTGGTTCTTGCAATTTTTTTTCGCAACCAAACAGATAAATGACATACGTTACAAAAGCTTTCGACAGCCTTTCACAATTCCATTAACTCTGGATGAAAATAAATTGCGACAGGAGACAGATTTGCAAAAACCACATTGACCTTTGACTTTTAAACAATTCCGCCTTGCAAAGTCGTGACGTGGATTAAACGTCCTTTTTTTGTTTTCGATTCTCAAAAATGGTGCAATTTTGTCCGATGATCCATCAGGTTCCGTGTTTACAAGTCGAGTCAAAGCTTTAACGGTCGCGGGACAAGTCGGGGTAGTTTTTGCTCGGCGACGTTTACACTCCAGGCTTGAGACCGCGGGTTTTTCATTTAAAGTAATAAGAGTCGACAGGATGCACAATTAAAATGATTTCGCGCAGCAAGATAAGCAATTATACGCGACTTTCTTAGCGGATTCCGTAAAACGTGATGGCTTGTTGTTTTTTGTCCAACCAATTATGGGTAATAATCAATTGACTGGTAAAAATGTATGACTTGGGCATCCACGTCGCATTGTCGGGAACCTTTTTACAGTCGCGATCGACGTTAAATAATTAATCGTTGATAGAGTTTTTGGAACGAGCGTCGTTCGTAGCCCAGTTTGCGTGGAGCTATCGAGAGACACACGATCACCCACTGTCACGGATACTCTTTCTTTGAAGGTTCTTCCCGTGGAACTGTGAAAGCCGATCCGAAGCACGATGCGTGTCCCAGGTTGCTACACGGCTATTGGATTTCAATTCGCGATACTGCCATATAATTAATACGATCCTGAAATATCGCGTTTGCGAGTTTTAAAATTCATAATTATCTCTTTTTCGACGCAAAACAGTATCGCCGGAAGGAAACGTAATCGTTGCGATAATTGTGAGAAGCTACTATTTTCGAGCTTGTTTGCGCTTTTTGCTTGAGCGTTTTATTTACTACACTGTTGCTGTTGGCGGATGGGTGCTTCCACTTCGTAATTGGTATTGCAATTTTTTGCACAGCGAAGTTACATTTTAAATTTTGAATACTAAAAGACGCATTTTGCCTACAGGTACTGCAAATTGAAAAGATATTAAAAATAAGTAATTTAATTTAAATGTGTCTCAAGTGAAACAAAAAATTTTGTATGATTCACATTTATGTTGATTTTTACCTAGATTTATTTATAATAATTTTTCTGTGCACATTTTATTAATTTTTAACATCTTTTCTATCTCAATTAGAGAATGCCTTTTTTTTCCTCTTGAAAACTTCCTTCCAAATTGATTTTCCTGAACTTCTAAAACTCAAAAACTTAGTCCGAGTTCGTATTTCAATTAGAGTACAGGATTCTGACTTAAAAAGTAATATTAAAAAAAATGAATATCCGACACCGAAAGCACACGCGTGGGTTGTTAGAAAAGTTTGACAGTTGCTGGCAGCGTAGTTTTTCAAGCCGTCAAGAGAGTTTCCATTTCGCTACACCAGAGCAGCAACAGGAATATCGAGTTTATCTCGTACATTTCACGCTGCAACCAAATGGAATCGACGTTTCTTTTCTTATTGTTACTATTCAGTCATTCATGCTTTCAAATGTTTACATCTCGTCTTTCATTCAGCTGATTACACGGTCTCATTGGTTTATTTCTCTTTGTCAAGCTGTATCATCTCAACCAACGTTAAAAGGTATATTTTTTCCTCCGCGAATTCGTAAAATGTGATGCATTTTGCAAACTTCCTGTTTCTGGCAGTTTCCTAAAGTACAACTCGTCGTTCTTTGACGTTGGTCTGAGATTTGAGAGGAAATGGGAGCGTGAGCTCGAACAACGAATGTGTTTGGCCATCGATCGTCATTTTTTATTCCGAAAAAAACTTCCGTTTTTAGAAGAACGCGAGACCATAATGAAACCAATTAATCATTTTCAATTTATCGAGCCCACCGCAAGAAAAATGAGCGGTAAACAATCAGACTTTACGAGCCGTTATAGGCGCGGGCTATAGCAAAATTACGGCAATCACCGGCTGGGATAATTGCTTGAAAAAAAAGAAAATGGAAAAAGAAATGAAAAGAACAAAAAAATATAAAAAACGTGCGCACGGCAAATATAATTGGAGATGAAAGTATGTAACGTCGAGTTTGGAGCTATACATTTGACAGCTCTTTTAATATCAGCGGGAGTCCATTTGCAACTCACAAGTCGCCATGACAACAGGGCGCATTTGAAATTCACATCGGCATCACAACCAGCGAGTAAACGTCTTGACGAACAAACGTGTGAAAGGTCTTTCATATCAGCGCCACCAGCGCACCTCTTATCGCACACGTCCTGTGGCGCGCAGACACTTGCCAACTGTTTACGCGCGGGGGTCACGCTAGATAAAATTGCGTCGATTTATATTACTTTCCTCCGCTGCACGATGGAGAAATTTTGCGATTTGGTGTTGTGGGTCATGGGAACGTCCCGCTGCCATTCATACAACAAATTTGTCCAAATTTGTCACCACCATCGGACAAGTATTAACGATGTTTCAGTAGTCATGTTAACTACTGTAAGATCAAAGTTTAAAAGTTTTGAATTTTCTTCTCTGAATAATATTAAATATTTGGGTTATCATTTGATTTGATATTTAATTGCAAATAATTTTTATTAGTTGCATTAGAAAATTTTATTCAATTTTCAGAACATTTTTGTTAACATTTTGGCAAATTTAATTTAAGAAAAAAGAATAACAGTACAAAAAACAGATCAACATTTGAAAAATTATTAAAACATCTTTGAATCATTCAATTTTCTTATTTTTTTTCAACTCATAGTTGTTTCATTATTTGAATCATCATCTCTATGATGTGATGTCCAGGGAATGGCATTGTTGATTTAATTGGCTTAATTTTTCACCAGAGCGAAATATCCGCCGGACGTGTCTTCGCAAAGACTTTAATCGCCTATCGCAGCTTCTAGTCAAACTCATTCCGAATACATGGAGCAATTTTCGACTTATACATTATTCATGACGGCTTGAATTTGAATATTCTTGACATCTTGTACTTTTTACATATCACTGCAGATTTCGCCCCGTTCGGAACACGTCGAGTCCGCCTGGGCTAATGGCGCCTCTCCCATTTGACAAATGTATAATAACCCCGCTTGACATAAATCACCCATGAGCAGGCACAAAACAGTGCATCGATTGAAAAACCTCTTCTTCTTTTTTTCCATCTTCTCCTTTATTATTGAATGCCAACTTTTTTCGGTTTCACCAAAGACGCGAGTTGATTGTACTCCGCAAAATTCAGATAATCACGTGAATTATGAAACTTTCTAACGACGCGCGGTAGAAAATGTTTTCGCAACGTTAATAAATTAATCAAACAAATTAATTTATTGTTTCAAGAATCGCGTGTAAACAATTCAGTGAAATTGATTTACGATGCAAAGAGAGCCTGAGTGATTGAGATTTTCTATACAATTTCTGACGTTTGCCTAGGCGTGCAATAACATTTTTAAAACATTTTTTCCTTTTTTATCTAACGATTGAAAAAATAGAAAAAACACGGTGATAAAACTATTTTGAATTTCTTGTTATATCCAAATTTTGAAAATTGTATCTGTCTATTTGATTGAGTAATATAAAGTTTGGTTGAGAAGACGCGGTTTAAAAGTTTGTTAGACATTGCTAAAACGACTTTGATAAAAAACACGGTAAACAACAAAATTTATCACAACCTGGAAGGGGGTGTGACACGAAAGAATTTCCAGCAATATAATTTAGCGAGTGAAACTGTGGCATTGACTCGATCCAAATTACGCGATTGAGATCGCAAAAGTGTCGTATCAGTAGGCGAGCAAGGCGAAAGAGAAATCTGTCGTGGAGGAATATCTAAATTATACAAGTTTAATCACAAAACGTAGACTGCTGCTCCGGTTGGAATTATGATCTAGATTGTGAAATGTAACTTATTGCGACGCGCGGGAAATATTGTGAGATCCTCGCGGCACACACCATTTCGGTTTCACTTTTTGCGAGTAATAATTGCATGATGTAACGCGGTTTTCAGAGCTAATGAACCTGCTGACGTATAGCGCATTCAGTCTCGCACCTGCGACGAAATGCCGAAGTTATCCACTAAATTATATTTATTCATTTTAAAATGTACACCTTTCAGCTCCAAAGATAAATGCTCCAAAAATACATAGAACTTCCAGATCGCCAAATCGATTGTCCATTTTCATATACAAATATTTCATCCGCCAACAATTGTTTGCAAACCTTTGTTCAATGCATATATTCAAACATGGAACTTTTGTTGTTATACTTTTTTATATTTTTATTTTTTGTTTCACTTGATTCAGAAACGATCTGATTTGCGATTGCAATAATTTAAACATTTTCGTTTAGCCACAAAATGAGAATTGTTTTTTTTTCTCGTTTTGATGCTGCTGTAAATAAACTTGACGATGAGTGCGCGCGATGCGTTTGGAAGTTTCAGTTGTACAGTTTCACCGGCCGGATGATTTTTAGCGCGAGCGAAACAATGACTCTCTCGGCGTTTGCCACGATATAATCCGGGATAAACGATCAACACGATCATCTTACTCGAGTTCCACAACGCGAACATAAATAATCGCGATGGAGAACTCTCCGGACAGCCGTGCATGCTTTTGAGTAATTGTCCTATCCGACTGGAGTCAGGATTTTTATTGGAAAATAAAACTTGTCGAATAACAATTTTCGGTCTGTGAGTGAAAATAGAAAAGTCGGTTTATTTTTAAACGGGTGTCTTGTTTTGACGGACAAAAAAAATTCAATCTTTGTTACGAATTTTGTTTTGCTGTGAGTTTACCGCGAAGGAAGGTTTCGGTTCGATCTAAATTTATAAAAAAAGTGTGCGAAGTTTGTTAGTTGATACTTATATCTGTATTTATAGTGACAGCAAGGTTGTTGCGTCTTCGTGGCGAGGGAAAAGTTCTCAGCGATCTAGCCCGAGTCCGAGTCGCTCTTGTCAGCAGGATTTACCAGCGCCTCATACAGCTCCAGTTTCTGTAAGTGTCTTAACTGTCTTAAGTATTATTGTATCAACAATTTTTTATAAGTCGGCATTATCCGGTTATCGGATGTCAGTAATAATCTTATTACAAAGAACTTGATAACTGTATATTTCTAATATAAATAAAATTATTTTTAAACATGATTTCAAAAAAGAAATATTCATAAATAGTTATATTTTTATTTAATAACTATAATTTCTTAGTATTTATTATTCATTATTATTAATTAATTTACGATTTAAATTAAATCGTGATTTAAATCAAATGATTTTTTCCAAAATTCAATGATATAAATCGAAAACAAGAACCATATAAAAGAATTCATAAAACTAATAAAAAATTTCGCAAATATATAAAAACAAAAACAAAAGAAGTAACAAAATGTACAAAAAGATCAAAGTTTAGCAAACTCGAAAATGTTTTTGTTTCGTTTAAATTTGTAAAATTTAATAGTTAATGAACAATTTGTAAACATAACAATACGGTCATAACTGTTAACAAGTATTTCAAAAATTTTTAATTGCATGGGATGCAAAACTGTTACAAATCTTTTTTCTCAGTGCATTTTTAATAATCTTTTTTTAACAAGTTTTTTTTCTGTTTTAAATAATATAATCTTTAGAAATTAAAATGAAATTAAATTAAAGATAATCACATCAACGTTCGTCGCAATAATTTTAATGAGAAAGTTTCAATTGGAAAATTAACTCAAGCTTGAAATTAAAGAGAAAACATTTGTGAATAAGTGCGATATCAAAAATAGTTTGGGGGAAGACGCCAAAACTGCTCATTATAAACTCGTGTTTGAATCTTGATGAAACGGAGTTTAGGCGTTGCCAGGGCCTCGAAAGTGCCGTATAATCACCGAGCGAAACACTGATGATCCGAGGAGAAATGTTTTACACAAGTTGTAGAGCAAGTTGAATAGTTTCTGGCCACCACAACGTTGCTCAGCCAGCTCAGAAGAATATCAATTTCCCGACAGCTCAGAACTACGGAAATTTGAAGTCCTCCCGAAATACCGCGTCCATTCGAAGCCCTAATAGCACTTATTTCAAGTCCAACTCGACGGCGATCCTCCATCAGACGCTCTTTACCTTTTCCCAGTTACAACTTGGTTCATCAAAACGTTTTCATTCACGGACAATTTTTTTGTTCTGCATTTGCATAACAAAAAAATTTTTCACTTTATAATTGAGATGATTTTTGCATTCCGTTGAACGAATCTAACTTGCAAGATTAAAAAGTTGGATTTAATAAATCTTGTATAATCACGTCTAAAAATGAATAATGCTAGAATTTAATTAATCTAAAAATTTTAATTACTTCAATTGATAGCTTTAATAAAAAAGGAGAGATTCAGGTAGAATTGTAAAATAGTAATTTGTGAAATTGGTTAGAAAAATTGGCTATAGTATAGGGCTGCATTAGATATGGAATTCGAAAAAAAAATGGATGGCTAATGAATTTTGAGTAGCGTATAAATGGACATGAATATTTATTGTCGTGCAATTTGTTCGCGAAACTGTCCGTTTGCATGCGGTATAAATTTTACGGAATGACGGAAAAGAAGAGCGCGCATGAATAAATCCCCGCGTCATAACGTCGCGAAATCTTATATTATGACTGCACATGAATACTTTGGATGTCTCGGCTTGCAACTCACGAAACAACGCTATCTGTTTATACGCCTATTATGCAAACATTTTTCGGCCAATCTTTGTGACTTCATTATACACATGTTTGCTCTAGTCTCTGCAATCAAAAAGTTTCGCCAGATCTCGAGTTCAACTCTAAGAATTTGCTTATCACTTAATCTCACCAAATAAAATTCCACAAAAAAATTCTCATGTAAAAATTAATCTGAACTAGTTGCAAACATTTTGTTGCAAGTGAATGTTGCAAGTATTTTGTATAAAAAAATTTGGCTCTGTTAAAACAAAATTCTATTCGTGTATAGTCAGTAATCGATTGGAGCAGGGCCAAACGTATCCTAGAAATTTTGTAAAACAAATCTCGCAATTAGGAAGAACATTTCGATTGAAAATACATGAACTGTGTATTTGGACTGAGTTTGAAGGATACGTCCTGAGCTCAAAAGCTCGGCCTCTCAACCTCGGATCGTACTTCCTGCAATCAATAAAAAGAAACGTCGAAGTTTCGTTCCGCTTGACGTACACCAGAAAGGTTGATGAACGTTCGATCGACGCCATCCACGTGTTTGGTGACGTAACATCTGAAACCTCATCTAGAAACAATTGGAAATAAAAAAAAATTGAAAATCAATAACTGCGAGAGGCATTGTCTACGACCTGTTGTCCTCATCGAACTGACATCGCAAAGTTTATTTTCGTTCTAACAAGATTCTCATATTCCATCATTAATTCAATTCTTAGCTTCATCACAAAGGCAGTTGATTGAATGTTGTAAAAATAGTTAACCCCTTTTTTGCCATTGATATTTATTTAAATACAACATACTTTTAATCACAAACAAGTTCGTATTTTTTATTAAATTAATTTTTATTAACAAATATAATTGTTATTGCAAATAAACAAAAGTGGGTTAAATGAAATTTTGTTTTGCAGCCTCTTCATGACAAACAGATGACCGGGCAGGGCAAGGATCGGCGACGGATGACAGGAGGCAAAAGCCAAAAGCGCATCAAAGCTTCGAGCACGCCGGCTCTGCTAGACTGTGATCAAGAACCGTGAGTTGGACTATTTTCATGAAAAAAAAGTTTTTTTTTAAACCGCCCTGAAGAAGAATTTGCTAAAAAAACGTTTTCTCTCGCGAAGCTATTGACACAATAAAAAGTTGACACGAAACTGTTACGTTGCTCCCTCGCTTTGTCCCCGAGAGATTAGCGAACGCACAAGGAGCTGACAACGAGACCTTTTGAACCCGCCGAGAGAAGTTGACCCCTTTCTTTATTTTTGCCCGCTGAGATTTTGCGCGCGAGAGGGCTTTTTTTTCTGCCTCATTTTATTTTCAAAACTACTTTTCTCGTTCTCTTTCACTCGAAATCCACAAAACCTATTGGTCTTTTATTTATTCTCGCTTTCGTTCAGAGGAATATAATGCCTTCTCGTCGCATGAACCGCGAAAACATAAATCATGCCGCACGTGCGTTATTCATTCCCAACCGAACTAACGTCTACTTTGGGAACAATCTGCTCCGTCGTATCAGATAAAAAGCGTCTATGTTTTGCGACAAGAAGAAGTGCTCTTGCTTAGTCAAATTTATTTTCCTCCGTTGACATCTCGGTTGAGATGATTTTAAAAAATGTTTCTCAGAACTCGGCTAAGGTTTGAACTGCTGAGAAAAAGATTGCCAAATCCAATTATAGATAGTGCAAACTCATTCGTTTCATCTTTTTCTTTTGCATGTAATTTGAAGTTAATAAACATAAAAGAGGCTTTGGATTGGCGCAAAGAAATTTTATTTGATAAAAAGGATGTACAACAAGCTACGGGTGTCTCAAGAACTTCTAAGCATCAGTTCCAAGAATATACTATCTATAAAAAGTCAATAAAAATTCAAACAGGGTAGTTCGTCTCGTCAACCTCCCTGAAATTCCGAATAAATCCCCGACCGTGTAACTCCGTCTATGATTCCGTCAAGATATTATATCCCCCAGAATCTGCCTCGAGCGAATATTCATTGAACGCTTCTCGTTTTCCGACAGAAGTTTGTATCTCGTGCGGAAGATATTTCATCTCATCGCAGGTAACGTGTCCTGTATCGGGCTCACAGTACCCCCTTAAATACGGCCTTTTTTTCATCTGTGCTGTTGCCCACCCGGCGCGATCGGTAGTTTTCACTTGTCGTCGCAAATGGTGACAAATTAAAAAACTTCCATCACCCGTGATGCAGGGGAATGTTTTTCTAATAAGAAACCATGCTGTTTCGATGCATCGTAATGGATTCTTAATGATACTTTGCTATCTTGAATACAATTTTTTCATATTTTATTTTATTATTTTCTTTTTTGCATTTTTATACAGCATTTTTATTTCAAAAGTTATAAAAAAAATTGCAGAATGAAAGTCAGCTTTTTATCACAAGCCAAGATATAATCGTAAGATATCCTAATTTCAAAATCGATTCTGATGGAAACTGTGTTGCCCACGGAAGCCGGCTAAAATAAAGTAACTTGAAAGTAACTTACGCCGTTAAAAATCAGCGTCATTAGCTAATCTGTAAGTTAATTTATGCCTCATGGGTTTCCTGTGGTGCTTTTCATATCTAGACCACCTGTTGGCTCTTTTGCTCGTTTGCAATCATTAATTATTGTCTCCGATATTTTTTCCCATGCTAAGTGTCTGAGAGAGGCTAGATATTTGATTAAGCATTTGATTGACTTCTCAAGTGTCAGAGCACCCAGAGTAACATCAATTTTTTAATCAATTTTTTTTTATCTGATTGTTTTTTTTTGCACCGATAATTCATTGTACGTTTGTCTTCAATTTCATTTAGCTAAATCTTGCAATAAAATTTATTAGAAGAGTTGTCAAAACGATAATAATAAGTGACACTAGTTTCTAATCAATGAAATTGATTTGTCGCTTCTTTTTCTCAAGCTCGCGTGTACAATCTACCATAAAGTGAACGTTAAATGAAAGCGATTTTAACCGTTCAAAGTGAGACTCGCTTAAGATATGTCAAAATTAATCCTTCTATATGATGAGGGAACCTTTTCAAATATTGTGTCATTAGTAAATTGAATTATTGGCTGCATTAAAATTAATTTTCATTTGTTAGGACCTACATATACAGTTTCAACATCCTGTCCAATAATCTTCATACGAATTATTTGTATATTGAAGTTAGAACCAAAAGTATAGTTTGAAACAAGATCAAAACCTCGATCAAAACTTTATTGAAAGAGATATACAATTTTGGGGAAACCGAGCGCTTCTGTGCAATTCTTTATTGGATTTTTTTCAATAACTATTAATGAAAAAAGTTATAGTGTTAATCCTGACTTTGATTTTATCTAGTCATTTGATAACGAAACTTTCATTTGTTTGTAAAACTTTTGAAGATATATTATGTTTCTGTTCGGCCCGATGAAATTGTTCGCGGGTGAGACAATTACAATTTTTATTTTCACTTTTCATTTAGATTGGCAGAAAAAAACAAAATTTAGAACCGCTCTGCCAATCGATGACTGCACACGTGTTTGCAAAGTGCCGCATGAATCATTCAAAGTCATAATAAACAAACATGCCAAGTTAATATTCACAACGAGCAAACACGATCATTAATAAAATGTACATGAAAATTTATGCATGATTGAACAAAATGAGTTTTGAGCAACTTCAAATGCGAAGATAATAAATGAATTAAAAAATGGAAAAAATAACTGTTTGGATGATATTAAGTAACGTGATTCAATTCATTGTTTTTAATCACCAGTTGTGATATGTTGCAGTAAATTAGTACTTGTACCATGCTATAACTTTGTCCATCATTGTCATATTTGTGAAAATACCGAGGAAAATAGGTAACAGGAAGATTCGTTTTATTAAAGCAAATAATCGGGCAGAAACAATATCGCAGCGAGGGAAAATGGAATTTTCACTGAAGCAAAAATCGATGCATACGCATAAATGAAACTAAATGAATTATTTCGAAACGTAATTATAAAAGCATACACACAATTATGGGATTAAATTAAGTCCTTGGCTGAAACTGAATCATCTTGTTTCACATCTTGTGCAATTCATTGACGACACAAGTTATATAATCCTTCGATTATCCTTGTCAAATTATTATTATTATAATTATTTTTTCAACAAAATTTAATTTCCAATAAAACTTAATTCCAATATAAATTTATACCAATATGCAGTTTACGGTATTGGGAAATAAATTTCCTTCTAAGGGGCGTGAAAATGTAACGTCCAAACAGTCTTTTGAAATCAGTTGAAATTGCGAAGAAAAATGATCAACTGCCGAAAATGTTTGAGTAGGTATGGGTATTCGTCTGAACGTGATAGCGAGAATAAAAAATGCGAAACGCTGATGGAATGGCTCGAGAGAACTTTTGAGGAGGAGCCGCGTGGCTATGTGTGTGTGTGTGTGTATAACAACATCTTCGCCGGTTCTTTCAAGGTGGACAGCGCAGGAGGGAGCATAGAAGCGGTGCCCTGTGCGAGAGACCGACCAAGTCAAACAAGCTGCGTATATGAGAGACTTGAAGCATATTGGCACTGGCGTAAAGACCAAACAACTTCTTTTCGTTCTTTTGGCTGATGTTTGAGTAGCGCATAACGAGACTGCACTATAAAATCACGAGCACGTTCGACAAAAAACTCAAATCACAATAAAACATCGCGTGGCTAGAGAGGACGTTCGTTTTTAATTTTATTTTTTGCTTTTGAAACAAAAAATTTTTAACGTCATCCAACTTACATTAAACGTAAGTTAAAACGCTCAGCCGTTGAGCGTTCCGATTGAGATTTGATTTTAAATTTAGAATTATGCCTAATAAAATGAGCATTCACGATGTCTCAAATGAGATTACATTGACCTCGCTCGTAAAGCCGACAACAATAAAGCAAAGGTATAATGCACCGGTCTCGCTGGTCTGCACAGCGGTTTTGTGTTTAGTCATATTACGCTCCCTTTTTCTTTTAAGTGTGACCATTTTAATGGCCCAGTTTTTGAAGCCTTCCAATTGGATGATTTGGAGAGCTCGTGAGCAACAAGATGTGGAATAAAAAAAATGTAGGCACAGAGACCCGCCACCCCCGATGCTTTGTACCTGACACGACCCTTGAAATCTGTTCCCAGAAGTGCCATACCGCACGTTCAACGCTTGAGGTTCTTTGAGCCTTCAGTCGTTCGCGGGTCTTCTGACAATGCACTGCGCTCCACGCGGTGAAATCGGCGTTAAAAAATGAACCGATTCAAATTTTCCGAGAGAGGAAGTCGCATGTTCTTGTACAACAAAATTTAGACACGTGTGCAGTGAAATTGTCTGTCCGTTGTGTGTTAAGTTGAATATTAAAAGAAAAATTATTGTTCGACAAATAATGTGTTTGTCATCAAAGATAAAAACGATTTTTGGTGTTTCTTTTTTGTCAATTGAATTTTGTCAGTTGAAAAGTTTCACTTGTTTGTATTGTGAGGAACAACCAACGCTGTTGAATTTCTCTTGTATTTTTATTGGTGTTTAGACAAATGTCCCGTGAAGTTTTCGGTGCCGAGAATGCCGAGGAGGACCGGCATTTGAATATAAATGTCAATGACACTTCGTACAGCCGAATTGTAAGACTTTGTAAAGGTTTTATTTTAAAGGAAACAGTTGGCTTGAAACTTTTAGCTTGAAATCTTAGTTTCGTTTAAACTCTACAGAGTGATTTTTATTTCTTTTTAATGCAATTGTAACGGTAATTCAATCAATTAATGAAAACATAATAAGTATGGAAAATAATCGATGTATTTATAAAATTATTTTTCAATGTTGGAAATTGAAAATGATTATTGGAAGTGATTTTTTTAAAAATAAGGAAAATGCAAAGCACAGTGATTGAAGGACATCAGTAAATTAAATGGTATACAACGAGATGAAATAGGTTTTTAATTTATCGCCAGTTAAATGTGAGAAAATAATTTCCCTAAACATTATTTACTTTAACCATCAGTTTTATCCATCATTTATTGTTATCAAATCTTTTAAATGTCGATAAAAAATATTAAATTGAAAAGAAATGAAGCCAACTGATGAGATCGTTTAGTTTAATTTGATAAGTTTTTTGAACGACACATTTTACTAGAATAAATAAATAAATAATGATAAAAATAATAAAAAGGGAAACGAAATGAAAAGTTTGTTATACAATTTTTTAATTGAATTTAAAACTGAAACACAAGCTCTCAGCAACTTTGCATCAATTCGTCTCCATGAAATGCATTTTTGTACAAACTGAACTCCTATAACAGCTGTTCTACATGCACATACGCATAACAAAAGGCTAATTACAAAAGGCTCTACTTTTAAACAAAAAAAAAACTATTTCCGTCATCCTTTCAACTTCTCAACATCTGATGCTAACAGTTACTTGCACTACAAACAAGCTTTATTACTTTCAAATGCTTTTTTTATTCCCACCCATTGACTATAAATTTTTCTATACAACTTTTTATAACCTCGTCAAACATGTCAAATGGATTAAATTATCCAAAGTAATTTAATTCATCAAATTATTTTTATCAGCCAAACAAGATAAATTTTTTAATCAATTTATATTGATTTCGGTCCTTTAAAATAAAAAATAAGAAAATTTTTTATGCAAATTTATAACTATTTTTTTGTACAAATTTATAACTTTTTGAACAGAAATTCAAGTCATATCGAATGAAAAAAGGAAATTAATAAATGATACGCCAATAATCCAAAAATAAAAATATTGTAAAAATGAAATTTGAAACAATTTATACAACTGAGATGAATGTTTTTGAAATTGAATTTCCCGTATTCAAATAGCATATCAAGAAACTCCAAATAGACTTCTAAAGCACCATCAACTAACTCAATTATTTTGTATGTTCAGCCGGCGGTGGTCCGACGATGAGGGTGAGGACGAAACTGTTAGGGTAGCGCTAGAGCACCCACTCACAGAGGCATCTATTCCACTCGCGTCTCATCCGCACATGTCGAAGGCTCCTGCAATGTCATCCACATCGGTCACGAATAATGTAGCCGGAAATTTGAGCCTCCGGGGCGGACCCTCTAATCAACAGGAGAGCGTATTGCAGAAATTCCGCAAAAGCTTTTCGTTGCGTTTCCATAAGAAGGGTAGCAAAGAGAGTCAGGAAGGAGAAGGCCCGGCTGAGGATAATGATGTTTCCCATCTGGATGACGAGGATTTCCCCCCGGCGCCGGCCCCGGAGCAACCCCCTCACAAAGAGGACCCGGTGAACGATCAAAAATTCCGGTTCGTTTGCCTTTCATACACATTTCCAACCCGATTTCATACCAATCTTCACAACACCCAACTCCTATCTGAATGACGGAAACTGTATCGGTGAAATTTAAGATATTGAATATTTTTCATTTTCATTCGCTAGTGTTTCAATTTCTTTCCTTTTTTTTTTTATTGAGAAATCAAAAATCATTAGTGCATGAAAAATGAGATAAAATTGAAGGTTTGAAATTGAAGATTTTATTTCACATTGAGCATTTCGTTGCCGAACAGTTTTCAGTTTTTCGTGTTCTCGTATTTCTATTGCAAGAAAGAATTGCGCATCAAATTAAATCGTATCATGTCATTTATTCCAGATTCGGCCCTTTGGTATGGAGATCAAGCAAAGAAAGAAAGAAAGGTAACAAAGCAGCACGAAATGCCAAGTGTAACAGCGGAGACAGCGGCATTCAAATCGAAGTGAGTTTCTGTATGACTTGTCGTTATAATAAACCTTTTGAAATTGTTCCAATCGAGGAGCGCGTCATATCTCAGCACAATTTACTAACAATTTTTGTTATTCAAATTTGTCATCGATGATTTCATACTTTGCTTTTGTGTGCAATTAAAACATAAATTGTTATCGATCGCTTTATCGTTCATAATAAGATTTGACAAGTGTCACAAAATTGCGAGGTAATGAAAAAAAAAAAAAAAGATTTGGGAGAATAAATAGAACTGTGTCATAGATGGTATCTGGCGGAGCATTGACTGGGGGAAGTGTTGGTGTGATAATGGGGGGTAGTGACAGCTCCGAATCTCATGACACCGATGCGCCGGATGACACGGACAGTCCTCCGACTATACGAAGGCGCGTCGCTGATAAATCACGACCCCAGTCCGAGCTCGTCAACCAGATACTGATTGATAAATTCAAGGTAACATGGACCCATCAACCTTCGCCATTATAAAGCGCACGATTTTTCGCTTCTGCACCAAAAGTCCAGCACAACTAAAACAACAAAATAATAATAATAATAATATCAAATTGTTACTTGCGAAAATTGCACCACTTAGTCTGTGCACCACAAGTAATTTGTGAACATAAATGACATTTGATTTTAATTTTTAGGCCGATTTGCAGATGCGTGCGAGCCGCAACAACGTGAGAAGGACCAACAGCGATCTTGGTGGTCAGCGACTTTTGCAGTGGGACGCCAGATCGGGATACACTTTTAATTACCGAAGAATGCTGTCAACTCCTTCGCCGATCAAGACGCGACCTCCGAGATTGAGTCCCAGGCATTCCTCCCATGACATCGTTACACTCAGAAGGTCAGTGCATGATCCCACGTTGGATCGATCGTCACCCGTTCGTCTCCATTAAACTTCCGGCATAACGTGCTACCGCATCTCACGTCAAATTTCACTCGCCAAGGTCTTTCATGACGAATTGGTCGCGAACTTGTGCACGAAAATTGGCAACGGCGATTCGTCTACAAGCTCGCGCGACTTTTTTTCAACGCAACTTGAATGCTTTGACGCTGATTAGTGCACAGCTGAGGAACAATTGTGTGTGTGAAAATGTTCTCTTATGTTATTTTGCCCCGAGGGTGATGATCACGGAACAATTTTCAACGCGTGGCATTTAACGATTATTATTATCATGACATTGCTTCTTCGTTTTGTGAGCATTTTCTTTTTGAAACTTTTTTTTTTTTTCGTTAATTTATCCTTCCACCTTATGACACATCTAATCACCACAAGATTCAAAGAAGATTGAAAGTTAAATGTTTTTGTTCGAACCTTTCCAGTAAATCGAGGGAAAATAGTGGTAGGTAGACGGGTATATAAAAACCATTTTATTTCCTTGTAAAGTTTGAGTGCAACACACGTATTTTATATTAATTTTGTATCGTGCATTTCTACCTGTCAACCGCGTGGCACGATTTCGCACGGCGGACTTTTGGAAGGCTTCTGATGTACAATGGCCAAATCTGTTGCATGGTACATTATCATCCCTGCTCGAAGTTGTTCAGTTTTATATCTTTGATCTTTCAGATCATTTTAATCGTACAAAAATTTACAAGACTAATTCGGAGCTCAGAGCATTCGGTGGTCAAATTGAAATGGTCTGAAACATCCACAATCCTTTTGTACTGATTCAATCATCTTGTAGCTCATGTTTTTGACAACAACAAAAGTTATCTTCGCCTTAGAAGTTCATTCACCAATTTGTTCAAAATAAAAACAAACAAAACAAGAAACAACCATACTGGTGGTAGAATGTTATGATAACTTATTAGATGTTAATTGTTTTGAAACAACTTGAATTGTTCAAATCATAGCATTCAATAGATTCTTCTTCTGCGAACATCTGACCTAGTTTTTGCATTAGAATAATATCTTGTTCATCATAGGTACAAGAGGATTTAAACCACCTGCACAGTGCATAATTTTTTCCCAAAGGGCCGCGAACCGTTAGTATTTTGTTTTCTCCTTTCTGGAAGAGTAACAAAACACAGTTGTAATATTTTTCAACCTGTAAATAATGTAAAATGTAAAGATCTGTTACGAGCGAGATCCCTGTAATGTAAAAAAATCCAGATTCCTTATAATTAAAGATTGATCGAGAATCCTGAGAGAAATTTGACAAATTGAGTCTGTAAATACACGTGTCCTGTTATTGAACGTTTGAACAGTTTGTCAAGAGGATATGATGTTTTGGATGATTAGTATTGGAAATTGAAAATTGATACCAGGTAGAAGTCTTCTTGTAAATAAGCATTGTACATCGTTTCAACGTCTGTTTAACGTCCTCCGTGCGCAGCGTGCTGCGCGGCCGCCGTAAGTCGTTGCTGAATGTTACATAGAGCTTACGTATACGCTTGTGAATTCCCGAGAGTTTAGAATACTAGGCTCAACTTAAGACTAACTTTGAAATTTTTATGACAGTAACGCGAAAGGGAGGCCCTGCAGGACCAATCTGAGGCGATCACTCAGTCAGCCACTGGGTATCAACCAACTTTCACCACTGATGCGAACTAAAAATGGAGGTAAATCTTAAACAAAACCATCCCTCTTCCCTTTTCAAATTTAAATGATCATGCAAGATTTTTAACTGAATTTTCAATCAGTTCACAATCAGTATCACAATAGCTTGAAACTGTTTGACCTTAATTCTATCTTTTATTTAAAAATTCATTGGTTTTAAAATTATAATTAAATATTATAATAATTTAAATTATACATTTGATTTTTGTCCTTTAATAATTTGTTATTGTTTTATTTTATTAATCAAAAGAGAATTTACATTTTAAAAATATATTATGACTGAAAAGTGATAAAAAATCAAAGAGGGAAAACACGTCCGTCCCTCCTTGGAAGTTTTAGGAATACTAATTTCCTGGCATTGAAAAGAATTAACACTTTTTTGTACATTTGTTTTAGGTGCGAGAATACCCGGTGGTCACGTACTGTCTGAAGACGAACACGATGGACGAGGTGGAACTTCCGATGACGAAATGATGTCCGATTCGGAATCATCCATCTCTTCCCTGTCAGACAGAAAGAAGTGTTTTGAGCAGGGAGCAGACGACGAGGTGGCAATACTGGCGGAAGCTGTTTGGGACCATGTGGCCATGGAACCGGAAGAGCTCGCATTTCGAGCAGGAGACGTGATTGACGTTTTGGATACGCTAGACAGAGATTGGTGGTGGGGTTGCTGTAGAGGCGAGCACGGGTGGTTTCCTGCTGCTTTTGTTCGGGTACGTATAAATGCAATACAATCACCATGCGACACATGTGATGCGTAATTTTATTTTAATTAAATTCGTAATGATCCGCTTTTTTTATTGTAACTGTTAATTTTTCATTAAGCTGCATAAATTGAAATTATTTGTTCCGGGAATATTCAGGCAACGTAACTGGACCAATGAATTTATATCTCATGGGTAATTTTACGAATAAAAAATTAACAATGCAAAAATCATGGATTTTCGGATTATGTTAATTGACTTTTTGTCTTGAGCATTGTGGTTGAATTTATTTTCTACTTATTTATTATCTCTATTCCGATCACTATTTTTCCGAAGGTAGAATTAGCGGGAGAATAAAATAAACGTTAACTTCAATTAGCAATCAATTTGCATCGTTATGTGAAGCTAATGTACTTTTGAAAAGGATCTCTTATAACATTGGAATTTCTATTTCAGTTAAGGGTCAGCCAAGAGGATACAGTTGAAGATTGTTTAGCTGCGATCGCATCGGGGACAACATCAAATGCCACGACGCGACGTCGAACGAGCATTTCTTTGTTGTCGAACGAGCAAGTGCGAACCAGTGTGGTTCGTGAACTTGTTCAAACGGAGCGTGACTTTGTCAAGGTACTGAAAGACGTCACCGAAGGTTACATTTCCGAGTGTCGAAACCGACCAGACATGTTCACGGAAGAACAGATCGAAACAATATTCATCAACCTCGAGGAGCTGCTCGAATTCCAGACTAATTTTTTGAAGGACCTCGAGTCTAGGATAGACTGGAATGCCCCGCACAAAAGTTGTGTCGGTGAAATATTTCTGAAACACGTAAGTGATCTCTATGTTCGTAATAATTGAGATAAAACATTAAGAAATAATACAGTTAATCGACCGGCACAATCAGTTGAATCAATCAGTTGTATATAAAGCTCAAATGCGCCTGGTTCGGTTGAATATTTTTGATTCTCGTACATTTGGCTCATTGGGTAACCTGCATTGCAAGGTAACTGACCTATGACCTGATGGCTCTTCTCTATTTTCACGACTGGGTATTGATCGAACGTTTTTTTACGTCATTATAAATAGGTTTTGATTAACAAGCGTAAAATTGGCATATCGAAACAGGCACTAAATTTATATCAATTGAATTTTCTTTTTGCGCGAACTTTGCCTTGATGCACACAGTGCATGGCACATTATAAGAAATTAACTGCTATCACAGTCATGTTTGTTTTACGTTTCAGCTATCTGGATTTAAAATGTATTCAGAATATTGCAACAGCCACCCAATGGCAATGGCGACGCTGCAGGAGATGTACCAATATAATCGGTACAATAAATTTTTCGAGGCTTGTCGTCTAATGCGGGGATTGATCGAGATACCTCTGGATGGCTATTTATTGACGCCTGTGCAACGGATTTGCAAATACCCATTACAGTTAGCCGAGTTACTCAAGTACACGAAAACTGATCACGCAGATTATCAGAAAATTCAAGAAGCTTTGGAAGCGATGCGCGACGTCGCCGTGCTTATTAACGAACGGAAAAGGCGCATGGAAAGTTTGGAGAAACTAGCGGCATGGCAACTTAGAGTCGAAGGCTGGGAGGTAATTCTCATACAGTTCTTTCAATCAAGTTTTGTAATTTACTCTTCTTTTTTTGTATCAAGATTTTATCGTCACCGCGCGCGACATAATTATGTTGAAATTAATTGAACTGATTAGTTTTTAGAATTAATTAACTGATGCAAATTTTAAAAATATACCCATTTGAATTAACAAATCAATGTATTTGCATTTAATTCCTCAACTAAATTTGATACTAAGCACGTCCTCTTGAGACAGGTTGAAGTTTGTTACATTTCAGTACATAAACCCGTAATATTATTAGATCAAACTGGGCAAAGTTACATGCTCTGCTGAGGAGGTATTTTTGTCACATAGATATTAGTTTTATAAACAAATTTAATCTTGCATTTTGAAGTAGAAAAGTTAAATTGTTAAACTTGTGATTATAAATAGCTGTAAAAATATGCTATTTTAATTTGTAGGGTGAGGATTTGATAGAAGTTTCGTCGCAACTTATATATCAAGGAGAAGCGATGCGCGTAACTACTGGGATGTGGACCAGTAATATAATGCTTTTTCTGTTCGACCATCAACTCGTTTACTGCAAAAAGGACCTTTTGAAACGTAACACATATGTATATAAAGGACGTATATATCTAGATACTAGTGAAGTTATCGATGTGCCTGATGGTAAAGGTAAGTCACGATTTAAAGTTCAATAAAATTTAGAGGACATTTATAAAGCATTTTTTTCTAAACTACCCGGACTTCTTTTATTTTTATTTCAGATCATCAACTTGGGGTTACTGTGAGACATTGTCTTAAAATTTATAGCTGTGTGCGAGACAAATGGCTGCTCTTTTGCTGTCGAACTGCTGAAGAAAAACGCAAATGGTTGTTAGCGATGGAAGAAGAACGGAAACTTGTCGCACAGGATCAAAATGATGGTCTCGAATTTCCGGCTGCTGCCAGGCAACTGGCTAAACTTGCAGCAACCCGGCGTTGTCGCCCTCCCGTGAAACCTCGCAGTTAGTATTACAGTATTTACATGCAGATTTGAATGAATAAATATTCATTGAAATTATAACATTGATTCAAAAACCACATTTTAATCGATATCTTTCGACGTTTAAGGTAAAGCGTACAAAAGAGAGTCGGCCTATGAAATTCCGACGTTACCTAGTCAGGGAAGCACAAACTCGTTAGGACGAAAAGTTGGCACGTGGTTTACGTTTGGAAGCAGCAAAAAGGGTGCTCGACCTCAGCCATCCTGAGCCAGGCCTACCTTCGTCCCATACATTGACTAGTAGGACAGCATTCAACTCAAACAAGGATCTCGCCATTTTTTTTGCGTTGACAAGCTCTGCTCAGTCAGGGCCAGTATTCTTCGTACGATACTTACTTAAAGACTGACAACCAAGTTTTCTTTGATGAGCACTTGCCAAAAACTGATTCTTCCATCTTTGTAATACATTTGCTTTTCTAGAACAATTAAAGTTCGCGAGACCGAACGTCCGGAAAATCTTGGAACTTCAATGATAAGTTTATTTGTGATCGTTTCTTACGGCCGCCGAGATCCATTTTGAGACACAAAGTCGTACTGTTATGTATGGTCGAAGGTCACTTTAATTAATCTACTGTCATTAACACATTTGTATATATTATTGATTAAGAGACGCAGAAGGTTGTTCGTGTTGCTTGAATATGTGCTCAGATTTTTAAAAAGTGATAATTTTTCCATCTCAACGAATCGAACTCACTGCCTCTCCTCGAAAAAAATTGATATACATCGAAAAATTTAGTTTTCTGCTCGAACAATTTTGTATATTCAGGAAACTACAGGACATATTGTTACCAACAAGATGTGACATTATGACGTATAAGAACACTAACAAATATGTTTTTCGATAACTAAATTATTTTGTAATTGTCGTTTGTTTAAATTTCTAAAGCAATTTATAACATGTTTAGTTTTGAGCGCAATACATTTGAGCAACGTCATGTTCTCTTAAATTACGGACTTAGGTGAGCAAGAAGGATCTTCTCCAAAATCGATAATGTGTTAGTATTAGTGCAAACAGTTAAGCTGATTCCATCCTACAAAAAGCCAAACTTTCTATCATGCGTTTTCTGTAACGCAAAGTTGTTGTAAAGAAAACCTGCAATTTTGCAGAAAGACATACATAAAATTGAATACAATTTCAATTAAAACTTTCATACAATTAAGAAAAGAGTTGTTATTTGAAAACGGTTGATTATAATTTTTTGTTTTACATCGTCTAGTGACCAAAACGTTCGATATTCGATGAACTATCTTTTCGAAAGTAAATATAAATTCAATCAAGGGTGATTTGTCAATAATTAGTAAATTTGCATCTTTTATTGTATAATTGTTATACAATTTTTGTTTTCCAACGACGCGTGATTTTTACCTGTTCGATATATTTGTATTAAACTATCGAAATTAAGTTCTAGTCTGAACTTGGGATAACATTTGCACCGAAAGTAGTAAGAAACTTGTTTGCGCAATGCCAAGGAGTGGTTTCAAAGTTTGTCAATGACGAATGTTTGCATATCATAGATATTGCCATACGTATAATCTCATCGATAAACCAATGTTGATTGTTTTATATTTGGGGTTTGACTACCGATAGGAATCAGAAAGCATAATATTTGCTTGTTAAGTACTGATAAAGGCGTCTCCAAAAGAAACACGGAAGTTAATCTTTGTACACAGTCAAGCTGGGACAGAAGTTTTCAAGTTTCTGAATTACTGAAATAAGTTTCCTTTTTCACAAAATTTGTTTGATTTTGAGATGATAACTTTTTACTTTCAACAAATGATACGCTTCAACAGTATTGACAAATTTGACATTTCATTCGTTTCATATAATATCTATATCTTATATCTATAATTTTTTTTATAACTTTTTTCATTAAAATGTATATAATTGTTATCAGAAACTTGGACGTATATAGCACAGTCTTCCGCAGGCATTAAAACTGTTGTTTTTATTATACTTTGTATGACGTATTTATAAAACATTTTGTACACGAAATTAAGTTAAAGGAGTATTGAAATAATTCGCAGTTAGATTGGTAATACGTAGACAAATGAACTTGTAGTTGAACTTGTAAACTAGATGTGTATATATAATTATTTGGCTTATAACCACCGGAAAGTAAAGTTACAGTTGAAACATAGATTGCATTATACACTTACTCAAATTGTAACTCGACGCAATATTTTCCAGTTGAATAGGGATCTGATATTCTGAAACATGTTGCAATTTTTACCGGTCTGGTTGAAACAATGCGAGACATAGTAATATTAAGCAGTATTATTATGTGAAATGAGTTTGTCTATACTCAAATGGATTCTGATTGTGACTTTTTAAACTTGTATTTTTTTTAATCAGCTCTCTAACTGATACTCAGTACAGTCAGGTTCTGAGCATTAATTTATTTTGTAGATAATATATTTGACTACATCCTATGTCTTTGTCAAATGATTTGTAAATATTTGTTTTAGTATTACAATTTTTGATTCCTACAAAAGGATTCCTACTTATAGGATTTCATTTTTTAATCCGCAATGTAAATAGGTGATTTGTATGCTGGTTATTCAAACGAGAGAAAAAACAGGAGTATTACGATACCCGACAGCGTTGTACTTAAATTTTTTGTCAATGACAATATGATGAGTGGACCGTGGAAGCCGTTTTTACTTGTACAGTTGTTGGCACTTAGGTGATAAAATGGTTACAATTGTTGCCGAGAGCACAACTTGTAGTCTTGTTACAGTTATTTTTGTATACGGTTTTTTCTTTTTTAAAATCGAGCAAACTCATATGACTTGTCAAGAAGATGATGTTGCAAATGTAATGTTCAAGAACGTTTCGTACTAACGTGAAAACGAAATTTCAATCAAGGATACATATTGTTTTGTGTCGATTACATGACGAATATTAAATTTATTGACTAGTGTAGCGCTTTGATTCTGTAAAAATTTGTAATAGAATAATCTACTATACACTGAAAACCGCTGAAATGTGCACAAAAATCAATGAAAACAACAATGAGCTTCTGGGCAATACTTGGCATGTGTAGAAATGATACACACAAACAAATTTATGCAGGCTACATATTCTAGAAATCATTCGAATTCATAATAAATTCATAATCTATATGTTGGTATAAATTAAAATAAAAGACATCATATATTCATTTAGATGAAATCATTGTATTGTATATAGAAAATAATGAATGTAAATAATACAATTCCACATGACGACCAAAATAAGCTTTACCTGGTACAGCATCTCTGTCGTAGCAAAATATATAATAATGAATTTTGCAGCTTTTACAGTTTAGCTCTCTAAGTGTATTTCTAAGATGTAAGTGTAGCCGAACTCTGTCAGCGCGAGTAGTCAATATTTTGATATCATCTGTAAAACCTTGTTGACATTTGGAGATTAAGTTATTTGAAAATTTTAATGAAAGTCTGTATTATTGTGTATTAATTATTACACGACGAACGTATAATTTCATAAATGTTATATGAAACTGTTATCAATATCTTTTCAATCCGTGAATTGAAATTTCACTCGTTATTTATTGAACTAACTGAAAGTACTTGACACATTGTATTTATAATTTGTCAACAGTAAAAGGCTACGTCAAATTTATTTTACTTAACTTGTTATTGTACAATAACATTTTGTGATAAAGTATTTTGTCATTTGGAAGGGATTTATTTTTTATTGCCATGGCTTCATATATTGACTATATTTTGAGTCAAAGACAATTATTATTTTGCGCTGTGTATAGATAAAGTTATTACAATTATTGAAAAAATTGTTTGCGATAAGCAAATATATATATATATTATTGACTTTAAGCTATGTAAATAAACATTTTATAATTATAGCTGTCTGTTTTTTCTCCAATATATAAATCCACCACTCTAATTTTTTGAAAAGGCAAAGAGAACGTCAGTTGAGTTCATATAATAATGTTCAATGCATCTATCTTGAATCCGGCAAATTGCTTTTCAATTATTGAAAACATTTACTTACCACTTATCATCTTGCACTTTTCATCATCATCCCGTCAAATCCTTTGCTTTATTAAACGTGTTGCATAAATAAAAGGTAAAAGTGTTTGTTTTCCAACATATATTCAAATCAAAGAAATTTCACAATTTTAATTTAACGTTTAAAAAAACTTTTTAAATTTTGTCATACATTACTTTTATAAAAATCAAATTCATTTTTATTTTTTTAGATGATTATTTTAATTAAAATGAATAAGAACACTCTAGAGCCCATGAAAACAATTAAGATTAGAGAACTTATATGATTTATGAAAACAAAATGTACACAATGCGGAAATGAATTTACATGAAATTTGACTATGTATGAACTATGTATGTATGAGTTAACGTTTCTAATTCTCGCACTGAAATGTCACATGAATTATTTTCTAATCAAAAATATTTACTAGAAATATACAAGTATATACAAAATCAACATTTTAAAAATTGCGGGTCGCAGTAAAAAATGGAGACATCGTTTTCAATTCAACATTATACACATATAATTTATTACAATTACAAGAGTTACATTTCATGAATAAACGAACAAAATTAATACTGAACGCAAATTTCATTTTTAATTTTGAAGACATTTTTAATTAAGTTTGGCACAATAATCACAATAAAGTATAAGAGTATTAAAAAAAATATTGCTTCAATTTACAGATCTTGTTTTATCCACTTTACGAATTAAAATACCTTTGGCTTTAAACAACGTAAAACCTTTTTTTTTATTGTTTTGTGTTCCTTGTTTTTTTCCTCCACAAAGAAAAGTAAAACATTCTGGTGGGCTGTTTTATCGGCCATTCATTAGAAAACTATATCTATTTTCAATCAAAGAACGAATTATGTGCAACATCATAACAATAAATGCATAAAATATCATCACAACAATCATGTTTTGTTATATGATTGTATGATACTTGAAAATAATTTGTATCAATTTGTAACACTCATTTAGATTGTTGCGCATTCAGAATTATGCATAATTGAACTCTTCATTAAAATGTTTCACACTTGCAGTTCAAATGTCATTCAATAATTATCATCATGTATAAAATTTCATATACAAACAATTTTGTTTTTCGATGAGCCTAATTCAAAAGGTATACCAAGTAATTGAAATGTCATTTTATTAATAATACTATCCTAAGTTATTCATAAAAAAATTGGTTATTTAAAAAATGTATAAAATCAGGCGTGTGTATATATAATATATCTATATATCTCTTTAATGACTCGATCAACAACGTTTGTCAAGTTCGCCAAAGTTAAAGTAACCGCGAAAAACTTTGGATTTGATTCTTTGGTATCAGTTTCTTTTTTTTACAACTTAAATTTTGTATCTAAAATTATTTTGATAATCTTAATTCATAGTTTATATGTACTTTTGTTTGCTCTACTCAATATTTTAAATCTTCGCACTGAACTAAAAACGAATAAAAAAAGAAAACGAGATGATTCTTGCAAGTTAGAGAAAACATTTCTAACGTCTGGGTAATAAAATTTTCACATTCTACCGAGTTTGTTCAAAGTACAAAACAAAAATCTCTGCCTATTAAAAGATTTCGTTTATGCATCTGAGTGCGTAAAAATATTTTCTTCCTACTTGACTTGATAGGAGTACGTACAGCAATAATGATTCATTATTTACATCATACAAACGCGAACCGTATATACAGATATCACTCTCGCAAACGCATAAAAGATTATGAGATTTTTTCTTCCGCGTATCCGTTTTGCAACGTTACACTGAATCATCATAAATGTTTATTTCAAATCAGAGTGGCGGAACAAAGTATCATCTCGTCTCTTTTAATTATTAAATGCATAATTTCATCCCACGTCAATCGCGTCACCGTATTCTTTCTCATAAATATAAACTATATTCCATCCGTTCATTCATTAACATTTCTCGAACACGAGAGAGTCTGGTTGATGTAAAGTTTTACATCAAAATAAGCTTCCTTTTTTCGTAATTACTATTACACTCTTTTCCTCTCTTTCTTTCACGCTCTTTCTCGTTCTTTCTCAACTTACACAGTCGCTCGTTGATTCGTAACATCCGCTTCGATCGAACACCATTCGAAGGGATTTTATAGTCAAAGATTAACGTTAAAATTTCAGTTCTACTATCATCCTTATCGCGTTATTTTAAATTTATATAAAAATAATACATTTTTACGTATTTATATGACTTTTTAGTTGCCTCTTTTTTTCTTCTTGCGTTGTTTGAGTTTCACGAGTTTACCCTCAAGTAAAGGTTTTTGATTGAACTTCTTTAATTTCATACTTTGATTTGTTTATATTTTTTGTTCATACTCTGTTTAATTATTAAGACGTTTCAAAAACGTTTTGGCAGTTCGAGTTGAACGCTTAAAAATGTTGATCTGAATATTTGAACATCATGTATAAATGTTATATCTGTGGCTGTGAGGAAAAAACAGTTAAGTGCTTTTTTGTACATTTAAGTTAAAAACATATTTTACGTGGTTTTTTCATCTACTTCTATAAGACGAACTCAAAAAATTGTTGCTATGAAAATCAAAAAACTGTAATTCACAAGTTCCAACATTATTCAAAACTTTAATTTTGTTTAAAAATATGTTAAAAATATTAAAAAATTTTATTGTTAATGTTTTCAACTGGTAGTTAAATGGTTTTTCCTTACAGCCACAGATATATAACATTTATATATTATTGCACATCCGGCAATGATTTAAAAATCAACAAAACGAAAAAATGAAAGTCTCATATTCACTGATCCAAATAAAAAACGTAACACTTCCCATAAGAATTACATATAAAGTGTTGCGTTTTTTATTTGGACCAGTATATATGATGAAATATTGAAATTGATACTTGTTTGCCTCGCATTGGTTTTTGAAAAACAAAAAAATTAGAAATATAATAAATTATGAATCAAACTTTCAGTATGTTTCGACGGTATGATAAAAGTCCGCGAATATTTAATCAGAATAAATGAAATTATACGAGACGGAAAGTTTGAATCGTACATTAAACACGCATGAAACTTTATAATTTAATTATAACATCTCGGTTTTAACTTTTTCGATTATTTGTAATTTTGTTATACGTATCATCAGTTTAAGACAATAGTCGTTCGCGAAACATATGCAGTCAATTTCAGCTTTTAAAGCTCGTTGCTAAATCTCATATCGTCCGGATTTCAATTCTTTATTATTTTCGTTAGATGAACTCTTGCTGAATCAATGTTAACTTTTTCCGTGTATTTCTCGTTCAATTAGGATTATTTACCAGGCGAAAATAAATAGACACGGATTTAGTTTTCATGGGAGATGAAACCAAGTACGTTTTGTGACAGGATAGCTGAAATTTCATATAAATAAAAGTACCTTCCGGAGTAAGCTGTACAAATTTTTACAACATGTCAAATGCAGAATATCATTAAAAAAATCCAGTTCAAGGTAATCTCAGATTAAAGTAAAGGTTTATAAACCAAAAACCATTAGACGTACAAATAAGTAAGTTGTAATCGGATTTTCGATTAAAACGAATTAACGACAGCGTTACTTGCTGACACGTACATCCGAATCTACCTTTTCATTTTAATTTCCCGTCAAAGAAAAAAAGCTTCACCAAATTTTGTTCGTTAGGCACAATTAATTCTTATCAACAAAATGTCATCCTTTAATATCAAACAACTTGTTTGCAACTAACAATTTCCTTTTTATAATTAGTTTCTTCGCTTGAAAAATGAAAGAAATGACAAGACGAGGAAAAAAAAAACTAACCCTGATCAATCGATCTCGACTTTAGCAAGTTAGACGTTTCTTAAACGCAAATTTGCAAACATCCTCATCGATCGTAAAGAACTGTTCCGGGCAAAGATTTCCAAGTCTGGTAGTTTGAATAACCTTAGTAAATGTGCCGCAAGTATTCAAAGTTCGGCTACAAAGTAGTCTTGAGGGCAGTCTTTATGAATTCGTTTGACATGACTCTCAGCCGCGTTGGAGACGGCGAGAGTAGGCCTCCTACTACACCCAGTATTGGTTTCTTCTTAACAAAGGGTTGGTTCGCTGGGCCGTGGCCGATTGGCAGGGCAAGTTCGTCGTCTCCAAAGTGCTCCACTCGTCGCCGTCTGCGACCCCGTAGGGATACCTCACCGACACGTCCAGTTCTGACCCAGTTATGTTATCCAGCGGAGTCAAGGGGATCACTTTGCACTGAGGTAAAGTCGACGTCATGGAGCTCAGCGGGGGCAGCGGGGTCCCGGAAGTTAGGCTGCTGTGATCGTTAGTGAATCGCTTTAAGTGTGGCGTCGTCGGCATCAGATGGTCTGGCGGCCTGGGCAGGGGGATCACCCCGACCGCCGGCGTCGTGTCTTGCTTGTTATCGTCGACTTGCGCCCTCTTGTACCTCGTGTGTCGACACTTGATCGTAACAATGACAATGAGGCCAATTACAAAAACACCCAGGAGCATGCCCAGAATCAGCAGATAGTCGTTGCTCATATTCGGCGCGACAGCCATCTCGCCTTCGTGACCGACAGGGTCCATAGGGCCCCCAAGGGTGTTGTTAAAGTCATGGGCATCGAGACGGATGCGAAACGAAAATTCGCCGATCGCCGGCTGGAAGATCGAGGCAGCCAGACTGAAGACGAAGCTGTCGACGACTCCCTCGAACTCCATGGTGGGCACCTTTTTAGCAACCATGTATATCATGCCGGAGATGATCTCGTGGTGATTAAACTTGGTGATCTCCTTTTCCCTGGTGCTCCTTCGCTCGCCGGCGGAGAGGGTGCTGCGTACGATCCTCTTGAGCTTGGCGAACTTGGGTTTCCTCAGGATCGTGTAGACGGGGTTGCTACTGGTGAGCTTGGCGAGGGGCGTGGCATCCAGATACTGCAGACTGATCTGTTTCTTCTCGCCGGTTAGCACGGTCATGGAATTGATGATCATCAGAGGCACCACCGTGATCTCCACGAGGATACCCTTGACTTGAAAGCCGCTCAGTTGTGCAGTCAATTCGAGGCTGTCGTTGCAAGCCGTCATATCTGTTTGCATGTACATGACACTTTTCGAGAGGAGATCCGTTTGTCTGAATTTCACCGCGGCTTTGTCTCTGACGTAAAGCACGCCGTGCTTCGGGGTACTTGTAACTTGGTAAGTTACGAGATCTTGTCGCGCGTTCGTGTCGAGTTTCACGTTATCTTGCGAGATCAAAGCGACGTTTGAACCTTGCTGCAAGCTAACGTAATTTGGTACGGTGACGTTGAGCCGAATCGGAAGAACGAGAATGGTCAGAACGGCATAGTAAGGATTGAACTTCCCGTCCCAAACGCGAAAGTAAAAAGAGTCGGCTTGCAGTGTGCCGTTGTGCTCATAAACCAGCCGGGAGGAGTCGATGTCGTGCTGAGAGAATTTATTCACCTGCAGCACCTCGGACGAGTTCTGATCGAACGGCAGCAATAGGAGACGCCCGAACGTTGGCTGCGATATCAGCACGTAGACGATCTCGTCCGGGCTCGTGTCCGGATCGATCGTCAATAAGTTGTCGCGCGTTATCGTCTGATTCTGCTTTTGTACGACGGTCATCGACGGCGGGTCCGTGACCAGCTTGAATTCCTTGTCGTTGACGGGGATTATTGTCACGGCGACAGATGCGTTGCACAGCAGCACGCGTCCCGGCATCAGATATAACGAAAAGTCTATACGATCTTCGAGTGTGTCCGAGTTGTCGTGAAAGTACGATATCTTACCGCTCTCGATTTGTTGCTGATTAAACGTCGTGATGTTTAAGTCAGGCTGCAACATCACGTGGCCGTGCGACGGCTGAGATATTAAAGTCGATAGGACAGATGGCTCGGCGATGCCGGCTTTCGTTCGAAGAAATTGAATTATACCGCTCATGTTCATAATTACGTTTGCTGAACCACCTTCTTGAACTCTCACGCCGTTGAGTGGTATGTAACGATTCAATCCGCCACTTGACACTGAAATTTGTACTCGGAAAGCCTGAAACAGAAACGTTTTCAAACATTATTCCGACCATCCTTTTGCCGATCCCCCACACAGCGACACTATTGATCTCGTGGTGTGTGTTTGTGCAAACTCCCGTTCATATTATTAACTCGTTTATTCGACACAGAAACATAATTGTAAAGACATAAAAAATCATTATACAAATCATTATAACATTATAAAAACCAATTACCTGTGGATCCAAGTTTTATCTACTTTTTTCTTATTTTTTTTTTTTTCTTAAAAATTTAAAATGAAGACAAAAAGTTGCGCGTCTTGTTAGGAAACAACAAAATCAATTAGTTTCAAGAACGAGTTGTAAGCTTGTTTTTCGTAACGATATTTGACTTTACCTGATTTACAATGGAGGTAGTATAATGAGCTTCAATATCAAATGCGAACGAATCGTTTGTTGTAAGATCCATAAATTGCTTGGTATGTTCATAAGTAACTCGACTTTCATTAATGTCACGCTGAGTGAACTGATTAACTTCGAGCCACGTTCCATCTTCTGTTTCCATAATAATTTTGCCGAGTCGCGGACCATCGCGTATAACGTACTTTATGTTCCTCGTTTCATCCGAACATGTCGTCAATAGCATGCCGCTTGTTATAGGTTTTCTCGTTAAAGGAAAAACGTTAAGCACGTTATTATTTTGTATGGACAAGTAAATAGGTTTGGTCGTGACGGGTACGACGTAGGTATCAGTCGCATGAACTCCGTCAGTGAGAACAAAGCTGAATTCTGCGTCTGTGCCATCTAGAAAGGACAAAAGTTATCGGGAATTAGCTTAGTTAGTTAATTACGAATTCACCGAAAGCAAAGTGAATGAGATGTTATAAATTTCGCGTACTCACTCGTGTGTGTGAAAACGACCTGCGACTCGTCCAGCTGCTTCTGAGTAAAATTGAAAATCTCAATTGCCAAATGTTTGACCAGCGAGAAGTACCCGTTTCTGACGCTGGTGACGTTATAAACGATATAGTCCGGGCCAGTGTCGTTGTCCGCGGCACTCAAAGTGGAGTTGTCGAGGATGACCGTGCTGCCCTGCCAAATGTTCATCTTGTTTTTTCGCAACAGAATTGGTACCTCGTCGTTAACCGATTGCACATTGATCCACACTTGAAACGGCTCGCTGGTTTTATCAGCCGCGGTAACCGCCATCGTGAACGAATCCAGCGCTGATTCATCTCCCCCGTGTCTATAAAGTACCACCCCGGCGCTGAGATTCTTCTGTGTGAACTTTTTTATCGGAACATTTTTGGTCGAGTCGATAACGATGCCGTGTTTGGGCTTCTCCATAATCCTATAATCAGAGATCTTGCCGGCGAAGTACGGGGTGATGGTATGGAACGAGGACTCTCGCAGTATCACACTTTTGCCCTCGACAACGCTGAGGTTGTGCGCAGCGACGTACAATTTGTCCGGGATAATGATGAAATTGACAATGAGCCCGTGGAGCCAGGTGATGCCATTCGTGACGTCGACCACGAATTTATCGGCGGTTTGATTGGACGCAGACTGAACATAATAGAGCCTGCCCTCGTTAATTAAATTCTGCTCGAAATGCTTCACCAAATGCCCATCATAATCATCTTTTAATTCGTCCGTCGCGTGGTCGTCCGGCGCCTGCACCTCCAAGTAACCGCCCTGCGGCCACTGTCTGACGTGATAAGTGATCTGCGAAGCCGGAATCTTCGGGTGCATCACTTCCAGATTCTTTTTGCTCAGCAGCACGCTCGTCGCTTCCTCCACGAAGACGGTTTTATTGCTCTGTATAATGAGCGGCTCCCAGTAACTTTGCGGATATATTTGAACAGTAAAGATGCCTTCCGTTTCCGCGCCTCTGACAGACACTTTGAGCCGAAACTTATCCGTGCCGGAGGAGCTTCCTGAGTGGCGGTACGAAACCAGTTGCTGAATTAAGTCGTTCTCATCGAATTGCGTTGTTTCTTGTTTATCCTTAACAATCAGACCGCTCTGCGGCTTATCGACGATCGTATACCTGACGTCTTTGTTGTTAGCGAAAACGTTCGTTTCGATACCAATGTCTTTGACCGTGAGGGTGAGCGTGCGATTAAATTGGACGATAGATTTATGGGCCAACTTGAGGCGCACGTAAGGCGAACTCGCGTGAATTTGCAAAATCCCCGTTACGCTCAGGAGGCCGTCGGAAACGTCGAACTGCAAGCTGCCGCGATTATGGCCGTTGTGCCGGAACAAAATCCGTTTATTATTGATGTCCTCTTGCGTGAACTCGTTTATCGGCACGCCCGGGTTGGTGATGAGACATACGTACCCGTTATCCATGCTCAATTTCTTATACTTGATGTCACTCGGTTTAGTGTCCAAGTCTTTATCGGTGTAGTTAAGCTCCGAGCTCGTAATCAATTTATCCCCTTTTACGACGACGTTAAATACTTTCTGGTCAACCCTCTCCGGGGGATTATCGTTCTTCAGCTCGATAACTATCCTGAAAGTGCCAACGTACATAAAATCCGTCGAGTCCATCGACAGGGCCAAAAATTCAAACCCGTCCTCGGTGGTCTCAGAGTCGTCGTGAACATAAAACACAGACTGCGATTGCAAGTCGTGCAATGTGAACGCCGTCACGTTGGCTCTGGACGCGATCGTTAGCCAACCGTGTCGCGGCTCCTCGGTGACGTTAAACGACAAGTGTGTCACCGCAAGATCGTTGAAATTCGTCGCACTGATTTTGAGCGCGACCCTCGAGCCCTCGATTGCTCGCAGCGTCTCAACATTATTGACGCCGTCGCTCAATTGATAGCGAAGCGGTAACGAGGCGACGATGGCCGAGCATTGCGGCGCCGTGACACGCAACTCCACCGAGTCTTCGATCGGCGAGTACGCCCTCCGCAAAAGTTTGTACCTGACTCGGTTAAAATCTACGTCCTCCTGGCTGAACGTATCGTCCACATTGAGCACTTGGCTGGACAGCAGCAGCTGCCCGAAGCGTGCCACTCGGCTCACCGCGAAGCTGATCTTGCTCGGCGAGATGACCAGCGGGTTCGTCTGATACTTTAGCGCCAGGCCGCTGATCAGGGCCTCGGAACTATTGGAAAAGGTGATCGCGTGACGACGCAGCTCCCGCAACTCGAGATCGATGAACGTGATCCGGAAATCGTACACTTGTTGAGTCTTCACTTGGCGCACACTCACTTTGAATTTAAATTCGTCCTGGCTGGGGCTGCCCTGGGTGTGGATGTACCTCACCGAGTGGGCCTCGATGTCCCGGCTGCTGAACCGCTCGACATTCTGCCAGCTCGCCGACTGTTCGTCAAGTAGCTGCAGGGCGCCATGCTGGGGCGCCGCCACGAGGTCGTACTGCAGCTCGATGCTCGTATCGTCCGAATTAGTGGCGAACGACAGGTTCGCTGGCGTCAGGTAGGCGAACGAGCGGTGCACCACCACCAGGCCGGTGTTCTGCTGCAATTTGATCTGTAACGGGTAAGCCGATACTCGCAAGTAGGCCGGCTCGCTGCTCTCAATGCCGTCGCTCACTCTCAAACCTAGCAAAGAATTCGGCTTGGCTGGAACATGGCAATGAATCATTAATTAAAACCCCCGTCTGTGTGTTTTGTAAATATGATTGCAACACGGCCAGCATCAATCCTCGGCCAACGTTATGTGAATTACAAAAAGAGGAGAGGAATCGCGCAGAATAATGAAATCCATGAATCGTGAATGAATCGATTTCGATTGGCCGAGTGCGTTCTGCATGGCTGTGTGTTCATTGTAAATTATTGATAAATTACCGTTCCCTCGATGAACATACACGATTAGTCCCTGCGATAATTCAGATTGGGTAAACGTGTCGATGCGCTGCGATGGATGCGACACTCTTTCAATATGACCGGAGTCGCTGTCCGAACGCATCGCCGTGTAAACCAGCGATTCTGACGCCGTATCGGGATCATCCGCCCAGATTAAATCCGAGCTTAGGGCTTTCCTCGTTCCCTTAAACAAACCAACGGTAAAGCTTCCATATTTGGAGAGGCTCGTGTACTGAGGTATTGTTTAACAATTTGTTTAATTAACATTCTGATTTAACAACTTAGGCTCTCTTCAAACGTTATACAGTCCTTTAAGTTAATTGTGACACGTGGGGTAATATGTGGCACAGAAATTGAGTTCTGAGTCTTTTATTAATTGTTTCAACTAAAAGTTTTACGATTACCCCAACTGTTCCTATTCGTTTTACATGCAGAAATTATAATATATTTACATGTATAAAAACAAAATTAACAAGTACGCAATCATTAAGTGTCTTGATTAAAAGAATTAATTGTCATCGCATGTTCCAAAGCACAAAAAACTTTTGCCGTTGGCTGTTTTCCCTCTTCGATTCAGACCACTTGCATTTGGTTTTTCAATTAAACATCAACACAATCGCGCGTATCAAATGAAAATCATTTCACATTCAAAATCATCGACAATCCCCGCCTGATTGACTGGCGATCTGCGCGAGTTTGCGACTGATCGATGGCAAGATTAATAATTGGACTGTTCGTCCAATAACCGTATCAAGACCCATTTTCATATCCCCAGTCACAATAATTGAAATGTCCGCGAGTGGCATTTTTCATATCATTTTTTTACACCAATTTTTTTTTTCGTCACAACCTATCCTCATGCCGCATGTTCTTTTTCCTCTACGTTAATTCTCTTTGCATGATTGATCGGTCTCATTTTCAAATGTCAACATTTTACCAAACAAAATCAACGCACGGTAATTAAACCCCCTTTTCGTATCGTAAATCCTTCTCAATTATATAACCATGGGGACAAACGTTAACTGCAATTGATTTTCGTTCTCAGTTTCGACCTTTTTTTTTGTTCACAATGTTTTTGTACATCAATTCACATGTGAACAAAAAGTGTTGACAAGTGATCTGTTACAAAAAAACAGCTCATATAGATACAGCATTATAGATAATTAGACGTTCCGGAATTATTGTCAGAGGTTCAATTAAAGGTTCGCGAAATCGGTATTCACAACATCAATGAGCATGCAATTAAACTGCAACATTATTGGGATCGAGCTAGCTGAAAAGGGACAAAGAAAGTTCATTAACTTGAAAGGTTGGGCGGGAAAGTGATGTGTGCGAGTTGTGTGTGTGTGTATTTTTGGTAACTCACTTGCGCGAGCCGAAGAACTTTGGCCGAGGGTATTCTGAGCGAGGGGGGGTCATTGACAGACGTGACGTTGACGTGGAGCGGAAACCTGAGACGTCCTTGCAAGTAATTTGGCAGCGTGTAGCCGGTGCCCGCGAGCAGCGTGACTTCCAAAATCATGCTGTCTTGCGCGGTCTCACTGCCGTCGTGTATATATTTAATCTGCAAGCAAAGCAAAGCGCCGGTTATAATTTTTGCCCCCGTGTTTCGGCCTCTCGAAAACGTTCAAGTGAGATAAATGCTATTTGCATGATAAAATTGTAATTCAACAAACGCATCAGGAACGCGGGCATTTTGATAAAGCATCATTAAATATTCACTTTGAACAAGAGAGTAGGCGGGACGCAGCTTCCCGACGTCATAAATTCTAATGTTTTTTACACCCCTTTAAACCCGCGCCATTAACCCGACGTAGCCTCTTCGTAACTTCGAAATAACGCTCGAAATATGTGTGTGCCTTTATGGCGCTTTTTATGCAACTGTACCCCCGGAGCTTTTTTGCTCTCCGACTCCAACTCGGACACACTGCATTTACTTATTTTCGCGTGTTTTATCAATAACACCCAGGCGAATTCCGGACGAGCGATTTTGTTTACAAATTGGGAGTCCCTCCGATCGGTACTACCAATTTGTTACCGTTAATTGTTTTACTCTAGTTCTAATTCTTGAAGTCTTGAAAATTGTGAGGCTTTAAAGTCTTCGAGACATAAAACACTTTGAAATATCTTTTTATGATTTTCGCCCCTCTCTTTATAATAATTTACTGTACAATAATGAAGTTTTCAAAGTTGAAAAAGTTTAAGAAACTAATAATAATGAGTAATTTGATTGTTCCTTGTAATTGAAATTTTTATTATAAATTTTCAAAATTAATTTGAATACTTGTAAACATATTTTGGGAGGTATTAAACGTCGAGATTGTTTGTAGGATTAAAATAACAATTTATATTTCAAATGTAACTTGAACTTTATATAAAAAAATTTTTAGTTTATAAATAAAGTTGCTATTAACTTAAAAATTCAAATCTAATTATTATTATATTATATGATAAAAAATTAAAGTTAAAGTTAAGTCAAAGGACTTGAAGTATTTCTAAAATTATAACTGAACTCTGACTTCAAGTACTTTTTGATAATAACTTCAATTTTGAAGTCTTTTGTACACTTGCCAAGTAAGTGAGCGACCCTTCAAGTTACACATATTTTCACGAGCGAAAAATATCAAACCAGGCTAATTTCAGTGACAAAAAGTTGTTTATGCAAAACGATTAGAACTCGATCGATTTGTCTTTCGGGCGGCCGGAGGGTGTTCTCTCGATCTTTTATCTCTCCTCCTATCAAATGAACGAAGAAAGTCGGTGACATGAAACGACCGAAAAGTTTCAAAACAAAAGCGCATAAATATTGATGCATATTCGATTACCAGACGCGGTGTCATTAGTCTTGCTTCGGGGTTTTGTTCCGGCATGATTTGCGGCGGTGTTTATTTTGAGCGCAGCGACTGTAATTAATGAGCGTTTCAAAAATTGGCATCTGCCGCGGCGAAGGAGCGAGAGGGGGAGTAAGAGAACGCGGCCACTGACACGCTCTTGTATCGTCGACGAGGAGCGTTTCAACTTTTGACCCGCGAGAGCGTAAAGCGATGTTTCCGCGCAACGAATCAAAGAAAAATTTTATGAGTTTCATTTCTCGGAACGAGAACGCGCGCGGTCATTGGTACGCGGCTAATGCCGTTTGCAATTAATTTTCGCGCGAAACGACACCCCGACATTATTAAAATAATAAAACCACAGAGACGAAAGGAACACCACGCACGTGCTCGCGCGCCAATTTTGAAAGCACGTAATTCGGTTTTTCGATAAACTCGAGAAAACAGGACAAATTGTCTCGAAGAATTGGCCGGATAATTGGCCATCAGTTGAAACAGTAGATGCCGTACTGAAGAAATGGTTAAAAGCTTTTATCTTAAAACCAGTCTATTAGCAATCTTGTAAACTTCGTTTTAAACTTTTCGTGTAACTTTTTTTTTCTCACCCTCGCTCCCGGCCCCTCGCGCAAATCTTCGATTTCATAAGAAAAACTGCCGGATGAAAGTGGATTTTAAGTGGAATCAATTTGCAAGAATAAATTTGTGTTATTAAAATTAATCGTAACATGAGCTTAATAACTGGGGAGGGGAGGGGGGTTACTTTCAAGACAAGTCTCAAGTAAAGATAATATTTAAAATTGTTAAAGGTACTTTTGACAAATTCAGAAATTTGATCGTGTTGTTTGTAATAATTCAAAGCACCCGATCGAGAAACGGAACAATATTAATAGGCAATGACTAAGGTTATAAATATAGTCTTCCAAATGCTCTCAGAGCGTTGAAGAGGCAGAGGCGAATACGAGAAGGGTCGGTTACTATGCTTTGCAGTCTAAACTTAGGTTTTCATGGCGTTGCACTATGTATATGTAGTTGGATTTCATGACGCACGGAAAAATGTCTTTTTCGTCAGCCCTTTTTATCAGCCGACACAACTGTGTCAGTTACGCTTTATTTTGCTCGTCTCTGAAAAAAAAGAGACGGAGATAGACCAAACACAAGATAATGATTAATTTAGGCTGCCGTTAATTACCGAGATATTTTACTCTTGATGGATACTTTACCACGGAGTGAATTATCGTCGACTTTTGTCCGACATTAGAGCGAACCGATCACGTGTCGTATTTTAAAGCGCACATCAGTATTGAGGGGAATAAAAAAATAGTGCAGCTTTTTCCGTGCCATTTGCCGCGAGCCCAATAAACTATCCAGCTCGAACGATAACATAACTTGTCATCAAAGAAAATTGGCTTACACCCGATTTATTTGTCCGATACCTAAAAAATTAATTTAGTCTTAATGAGTCAGAACCGAGAGAAAGTAATTCGATAACTCTTTCTTACTTTTATATTTCAAATAAGAAAAAGGATACTGCGCAAAGCTAAATTGCATCGACCCTCTTTTATCTTTTATTTAAAAACAAATTTCGGTGAAACGAAATTTTTATCGTAACAAAATATGGCATTGAATGGCAGTTCTGGTAGATTAAAAATCGGTATTGGAAATATATAAGAGCCGGAGTCTGATGTAAAGTTAATCTGTACAATTGAAAGAAATAAGAACCTTGCTTTGTTATCGTTATACAGTAAATCTGTAACTTAGTTTTTTCAATTTTTATAACGAAATCAATAGCTGAGGGACATAAAAATTGCATTTGTACGCGGGGATGAAAGTAGCTCTGCAGTTGCGATCAAAATTGCATCGCTCGATAATTATGTATAGACAGAACTTTTTCAAATTGCACTGCAACACGGAAAGTAAATATAAAATTAATGCAATCGTTTCTAAAAAAAAACACTTTCGTTTGAAACTTTACATAAAATTTGTAATATTTATATAAATTAATATATGAAAATAAAAAATAATAGGTGCAGCTACCTTATAAACATTATGCACTAATAGTAAAAGAAATTTCAAGTCACCTTGTCGTGATTTATATCTTGGAGCGTGAATGAACGATCGGCTGTGCTTGTTAAAAGATCAAGGGCCAGGGTGCCGTGGTTGGGTGGCGTAACTAACGTGAAAAGCACGCCGCTTTCCTCAACGCCGTACTTCGCAATGTCCAGGACCATAGCTATATTTTCGCTTGTTACCAATGTGTGCTTACCCTCGGCAACCACGAGGGGACTCAGGGCGAGAATCTCCAAATTTACTGGCAGATTTGCGCTCGAATATATCTGCAAAGAATGAGTCAAATGTGAAAAGATTAATAACGCGGAAGAGGAACAAATAACAATTTGAAATGAAGACAAATCACTGCCCCAGCAGTTTTCATATAAATATCGCGCCCGCACACCTGCGCTGTTGTGCGCCGCTGTAATTGTTATTTGTGCGCGACGATCCTGCCAAAGGAGAGCAGATAAAAAATTGAACAAACGGTCGCCAGGTATCAAGTTGTTATACTCGACAACTTTTTTTTCCCAATTTTCAAAAGTCTGGGTATTACCGGTGCACTGTGCAGCGAGGAAATACGCGATGCATATGGTTCATTTGATTATTATTTTGCCTCCATGTTTATGATGTATGACATGTTAAAAGCGATAAGTTCAGCAAAAACAATGCATCGAGGTGCAACGGACACTGTAAACATTGTTTTTCACCAATGTTTTGTCTGCAATTTATTTCTTCTTGCAAAAGGAAATCGAATTCGAGAGCAATTTGCGTTACTTTTACAAAAATTATTACTACACTGAGCAATTGTGAAAAATTATACCCTATACACATTTCAACCTTTGAATATCGATGCATTTACATGCAAAATGTTTCACTAAGTATTTATGAGTTTCTTTACACAATTTTCTATAGCTTTCTGCTTTTTTCGCTCTCTCCCCACAAATGTATTTTTACTCAGCAGCAAGAATATGCGAACGTTTATATACTAAAACGATTTAATATTTTTTAGATTACCTTTTTACAAGTTTGAATAACCTTTGAAAATGACTATTTGATTTAAAAATGATTATACACTTTCCGAACGATAATTAAATATTAATTCTAATTATGTGCGAAATTTGAATCAAAATTTTATATCAAGCAATTCATTTGAATTGGAACAGGTTGATAGAGTATTTTAATTAACCGTCGAAACAAACAATTGGATGTTGGCATTAACTTAAAATTAAAAATGCATGTTTATTTTAATAAGCTCTCTGAAAACGTATTAAAATTAATTAAGCATTCATTTAGCTTCTCCTGTTATAAGTTTTCATCGTAATTTTAAAAAGATATCTGGCACGGGTTAACCGAAATTTTATTTTCAATTTTTTTCCATGAAATAAGAAGATAAATCTGAAAGTTACACCGTGTCCATTATGTAAAATACGATGATCAATTACCGTCGCAAAGTCAGCATCCTGTCAACATTGCATCAAAGCCATGCTTTGGCTTCATGTTTATATAGCGTAATGAACAAAATATAGCAGATCCGAATTAATTACAACCTAAACAGGAATGCTAAGCTCGACAGAAAATGTGTACGCTAAATGGACAAAACTCTGTGCGTTATAACCGTGGTATATAATACATGTATATAATATCCAAAAGCATTGTGACGTGCCGCAGCATAGAGCTTACAATGATTACCATCATAATTAATAAATCGCCGTATTAAATAAATGTTCGAAAAACGTTGAACAGCCTAGAAACTTTACTTCTAGAAACTTTGTTACTAACAAAACAGAACAAAAACATTGATGAAAAATTCTCAAGTAACAACTCAAATGTGTCTATAAATGGCAAATATATGGTACATTTATGATTATATAAATATATATATATATATATATATATATATATATATA